>PVKP010023447.1:0-36273 GCA_004027715.1 Plecturocebus donacophilus
GCCTGCTCTGTGCTTGATCATGTCATGCCAGCGCTGGTTCCAACGTGCAGAAATAAATAATTAGGATGAGGACTGGTTGCGGGGGAAAAAGGTAGAAAGACATGGGGCTGTCTTCCTAAGGATTTTATCTTAAAGGAGGCCCTGGATTCACATGCAAATCCTGACTCCAAACATCGACTTCAGCTTTTCTTTTGATATCTTTACACACACACGTACACTTAAATGCACAGATGTATAGGACAAGAGTATGTCTCTCACATTCATGAGCAAGAAAATCCCAGCACAGGCTACCTTTCAGCTTCAAACTTCGGTCTCCGTAAGCAACTCAGCCCATTAAAGCAGCCAATTCGGACCACTGAATAATACTGTTTTGTTATTTTCTTCGTCATAATGAAGACAAGATTGGGACAAATGTTAACTTACTGTTTTAGCCATTTATATAACGTGTTTAATTGTGTGTGGTGCATTAAACTACTGTGCAAAGAATAAAAGGAATAATTTTCTCGTGACCAGGAACAAAAACTTGAATTGACCATCATAATATTTAGCCCAATTGGCCCTTAAATTACTGTCTACTAGCTATAAGCTCATCAGTCCTAGAAATCAAAAGCCGTATATACACAGGCACCTGCATATATATAAAATAAACATATCTCTGTGTGTGTGTGTGTGTGTGTGTGTGTGTGTGTGTGTGTGTTTATCTTGGGGGAGCTCTAAATTGTCTGTGAAGGAGAAGGAACTATTTCCTGTCTAGCGCCATTAACAACTGCATTAGCATAGAAATGCCTTAGTGACACATTTTATGAGTGCATAAGAAGTGGGAGACTGGTGGTATTTAGAAAGGTTAAGAGACAGAAAAATCTGATCAGTTCCAAAAGTGAAATCAATAAGGAGTACGTGCCGTCCACACAGTGCATTCTTAGATGCTTCATGCACTGAAACCATCTGGAAAAAAACAGGAGAAACCAGCAGGAGTAGCCTGCTACCTCATCCAGGACAACCCATGGGCACCTGGACACATGCTGTCCTCTTCCTGAGGACCTCCAGACAAATGGATGGAGAGCCCCCCGCCACATTATTCATCATTATAGTTGCGCTGCCCACCCATCTTTTTGTCCCGTCCCTGAACCAATGCAAAGGTTTATCCCTATGAAAGCTCTGTTCAAATTAAAGCCCATTTCTCTGGGCTCCTTTTAACTTGGATGTACACAAGAATGCTGTCTCCTCTGCAGATCATGAGGATGCCATCAGCTGCAGCCTTTGGTCATTGCCCTGGCAGAGCAGAGCCTCCACATCTGTCTCTGCCCAGCCGTTGCAGATTCAGCTACCACAAGACACAGCTGTTGACCTTCCTCCACTGGGAGGCTGGAACTTTTTTGTCTTTGTCTGAAATTCTCTGGTTTCTTTATTAATCCCCATAAGAACAAAGACAGGTTTTTAACAGCTCAAGGGGAAACCTGCCCTAATAAAATTTTAAAATTAGGTATAAAAATTTCTTTCTTCTCTAATCCCTCTCTTTTCTTTGTTTTTCTCCAGCAAACCTAATTAAGGGAGAATTATTTGATCTGGTATAATGCCATGTAACTATAAAATAATAAACAGAGGTTTCTGTTCTGTTTTTTTTCCCCCAAATCATTTTTATCAAGAAGAGTCCCTATTACTTGGTAGGGCAGCACTGCAGAAGTTGAGGGAATAGTTCTGATTTCGAAAGAGGCCAAATGGGGGTTTCGGGTGATAAAATCTCCTGGGCCGGGCCCCTGTAACTTTTGAGGAGTCATTTAAATGTGTGCACAACACACCACACTTCTGCTTGATCCAGATCATTAAATCCTCTGAAAATGTTTTTCATGAATTAAGAATAGCCATTAGGTGGCGAATCTAATTAGCAAAAACTCAGCTCTGGAGTTCTTCAAATAGCTGAGTAAATATTACCCCGTGTAATTGTGGTAATTCCCTATCATGCCTTCTCACACATCGCTGGTACTATGGAGCTGGCTTCACAGCCCAGGAAGACGCTATGCAGAACGAAGAGCATCTCTTCTTTTCATACCATTTCCTGATGCCAGACCCCTGGGAGACCCCCCCTCCGTCATGAATCTCCACTCAGTTCCTCATAGAAGGTACAAGCACCTGTTGAAAATTTCAGATTCCCCAAAATTGCTCTCCATTTATTTGAAGTTTTATATTCCTCCAAAAAAGATTTGAGGTCCCATGTCAATGGCTGTCCTATTTGTGTTTTATCAGAAACATTCGAAAAGAGGTGCAGCAACCCTTCTGCTCCCAGCCGCACTGTGACTTTGTGAACAGGGTAAAACTACAGTTCTCAAGGTCGATTTTTAATGTGGAAACGAAAATTTGAAAGGAAGTTCTACATTCTGCTTGTTCAGTTGAATCTATAAAAATTTCAGATTTTTGAATTTAAAAATTCACAGCAATTTTAGAGCCAGTTTATTCCCCGGGGTTTGTTCTTTCAGCCCTTTCCACTCATCCAATCGTTTTGCCCCAGCAATACTGGGCAGTGGAACAAGGAGCAAGGGGGAGACAATGCCAGAGGAGTCCCCAAAACAACACAGTGCTAACACTGTGCACCAACCTCCGCCCGCAGACACTGGCCCCTACACATTCTCTGTCCCTGCTTTGCTGGGAAACAAGGCTGAGATGCCTGAACCCTCAGCTGCCATAGCTCCTGGTGGTCTATTAGTGTTGGGGGCTGGAAAGTGCCTCACCCTCTTTCACTCTGCCGTCTGTCAGCAGAGCCACCCCATGTTTCCAGCAGAGCAGCTGGCGTCATCTTTGCACCCAGCTTTTTTAAGGCATAGGAATGTGACCCCAATGTGGGTTGCAGGCAGTCAGACTTCAACATTTAGACAGAGGACCAAGGGGCCAGAATTAGCCAAAATCTCATGAGAAGAAATAGCAAGGGCAGGATGGATGCTGGAAGGCTTGCCTTATCAGCTATGGAGACTTTAATGTTATAGAGAAAACGAAATCAAAATTCCAAATATTGCCACATGTATCAGAACCAGGAGCTCCAATGGCCAAGACCAGGAGAAATGGATGTCCCAGATCAAGAAGAGGATGAATTCTCCCTTCCTCCACCATTTTGTTCTGTTCCAGCCCTGGAGGGATTGGGCAATGCCTGTTCACACTGGGGAGGGTCAGCTTCTTGACTCAGTTTACCAGCTGAAATGGGCATCTCTTTTGCAAACAGCCTCCGCTACTCCCAGAGATACTTTACCAACTATCCAGGCACTCTTTATCCCAGCTAAGTTGACATACAAAAGTAATCATCACACTACAGAAATAGAAAAATAAACAACTAGGTCTAATGGAGCCAAGACACTGGCCAGACGTATATGGAAACCTGGTGTGTGAAACAGGAGCCAGCGAGATGATACTCAAAATGCCAGCAGCAAAAGCTGACTTAAGCGCCTCTATAGTCCATGGAAGTCTCAGCACTTTCCACGTAGAACGTCACTGAATCCTCACAGGAAGCTTAGGAACTGGTGTGGAAGGCAGCATCTAAGGAGGCTCTCTTTGGTTCCCATCTCCTGACAGTCACACCCTGTATAACCCTGACTCCTTGAATGGGGGCTGGACTTATCAGGAAGAGCCTATAACCTCTAAGAAATAGAGAATAGCAGAAGAAATGGAATATGAAATGTGTCTCTTTCTTTTCTCTTCTCCACCCCCTCTTTTTTTTTTGATAGCATCTGGAGATTTTTTTCTAAAGCAAAAACTTTGAACTCCAGTTCAAGGATGTTTCTAACACTGGTCCATGTCAGAATGTTTTGTTGTTATTGTCATTTGTTTTTTGAGATAAGATCTTACTGTCACCCAGGCTGGAGTGCAGTGGCACGATCATGGCTTACTGCAGTCTCAACCCCCAGGCTCCAGGGATCCTTTGGCCTCAGCCTCCTGAGCAGTTGAGACCACAGGAGTGTGCCACCATGCCCAGCTATTTTTTTTCTTAATTTTTTGTAAAGAAGGGGTCTAACTATGTTGTCAAGGCCAATGTTAAACTTCTGGACTCACGTAATCCACCTACCTTGGCTTCCCAAAATGCTGGGATTACACTGTGTCTGGCCCTGGGATATCACTTTCAAGATGAGGATATAAAAGAGTTGAAGAGGACACCTGAGATGCCTCTTTCATGCTCTTGTTCACTCACTTTCAGGGAAGCCAGCGATTACGTCGTGAGCTGCCCTACAGCCAGGCCTGGGTAGCAAATATCTAAGCAAGACTATTGGCCAGCAGCTAGCGAGAAACAGAGGCTTTTAGCCCGGACTGCCCATAAGAACTAAATCCTGCCAACAACCACATGAGTAAGCTAAGAAGAGGATCCTCTCCAGCTGACTCTTCAGATGACACCGCAGCCCCATCAGGACCTTGCTTGCAGCCTTGTGAAATACCTTCGGCCAGAGACAGCCAAATCTCCAACCCACAGAATCTGTGAGATAATACATATTATTTTAAGTTGCAAGGTTTGGGGGTATTGGTTACATGGCACTGAAAACCAAGCACAGATAGTTTCTGTTATCACCCTCATTTTACAGACAATGAAGATCAAGATCACTCACCACGGGACCACTCAATAAATGGGTTGGGAAAATTGTGTATGCATTTAGGCCAAATAAATTGTTCCCTTCCACATACCACTTGTAAATTATACTCGAATTAAATACCTACGTGAAAATAATAAAACTTTAAAACTCTTGGTAAGAAGCTATAGAAAAAGATATAAGCACACACTATGAGATTACTGAAACTGATAAAAAGTGTAAATTATCAAAATAAAGCTTGAGGAATCTGAGTACATTTCAAAGACAGCAAAAGCAAACCTTCCAACTGAGAGAAGATACTTGCAGTCTATTTAACAGATAGAAGGAGAACATTCAGAATATATAAATTAATAGAGCACAACTCAATAAAAAAGAAAGATATGAACAGACTTTTCTCAAAAGAAATAGAAAAAAAATAAGCATACTAGAGAAAAAAATTCTGTAATTAATAGTATGGTCAGGTACTATGGCTCATGCCTGCAATTCCAGCACTTTAGGAGGCCAAGGCTTGAGGCCAGGAGTTCAAGGCCAGTCTGATCAACACAGGAGACTTCCTCTCTACAAAAAATTTAAAAATTAGCCATGCATGATGGCTCACACCTACAGTCCTTGTTCCTCAGGAGGCTGAAGCCGGAGGATCACCTGAGCCCAGGAGATGGAAGCTGCAGTGAGCTGAGCTGTGATCATGCCACTGCATTCCAGCCTGGGCAAAAGGACAAAAGTCTGTCTCTAATAACAATAATGATAATAGTGAGGAGGAGGAGGAGGAAGATAAAGTTAAAACCACAGTAAGGTAAGATTTAAACACAACAGATAGGGAAATATTTAAAGATCTGAGATTTCCAAGTCTTGGCAGCGAGGAGGAGCACAGGCTCTCACGTTCTGCTGGTGGGAATGTAAACTGATGGTATTAGTATATCTGGATGGTGTTTGGCTAATTCTCAGCCCCTAAAACTGTTAAAGATGTTCATATCCTTCATCCCAGCAAATTATCTCCTAATAATTTGGATGCTACTTAATTATCTCCTAATAATTTGGGTGCTACTTAAGCACCCTGGAGAAGCTCATGGAATAATGTTTTTAGTAGCAATCATTATCATAACAACAAAAGAACAGAAACCCAAATGTCCATAAAATAGAAAATTAAATGAATTAAGGCAAGTAATACTAAATAGCAATGAAAATAAAACACAGACACATCAGTGCAGATGAATTTGAGAAACACCACATTGTGTTAGTCACTTACAGAAAAATACAGGTGGCATGAGTTCATTTAGATAAGGTCAGAAACAGCACAAAACTGAGTGATGAATGAGTGACATTGCCGTAGCACCTTGGGCTGGGAGGGTGCAGTGGGGATCTCTAAAATAGGATGATGTTCTGTGTCTTAACCTGCATGGTGGATAGACAGGACTTGTTTTTACTGTCATTCTTTTAAGCATATATTGACATGACATAATCCTTTTGTACGTATGACATATCTGATTAAAAGCAGTAAACCAGACAGGAAAAAGGAAGCCTATTTTTCTGTTGGACTTGATCTGAAATAATTTTCTGGATAGCATCTTAGCATCCTGGTCAAATTGAGTTGGGGAAGACATGAGGAGGTGCAGCAAAGACAGGGAAGTGTGAAGGGAGGGCACGGACAGGAGAAAGACACAGACTGAGGAAGACAGACCATGTTCTGGAGACTTTATTTCAGTTGCTGAATCAAGCCATACCTAAAGCCAGCTCTACCTCCCTGGAAGTTTCAGTCACATGAGCCATTAACTTCTTTCATCTGCTTGAACCAAAATATGAGGAGAATTTAGTCACTTACACACACACACACACACACACACACACACTCCTAATTGATGTAGAAGTTCCTTTTTTATTTTCTTTTTGTGTGTGTGGGAGGATGGAGTCTCTCTCTGATACCCAGGCTGGAGTGCAGTGGCCCCATCATAGTCACTGCAGCCCTGAACACCTGGGCTCACCAATCCTCCCGCCTCAGCCTCCAGAGTAGCTGGGGCTACAGGCATGCAACACCACGGCCAGCTAATTTAAAAATTCTTTGTAGAGATAGGGGTCTCACTGTGTTGACTAGCCTGGTCTCAACCTCCTGGTCTCAAATGATCCTCCTGCCTCCACCTCCAAAAGCACTGGGATTACAGGTGTGAGCCACTACGCCTGGCCCATTTTTCCTATTAACCAGCCATTAGTAACTTTGGTGAATTAAGAGAATCACTTGGAAAGATTTAAAAAACCCAATTACCTAGGCTACAACCCAGACCAATGAAATCAGAAGCTCTGAGGGTGAGACTAGACAAGGGCATGATTAAACCTCTACAGTTCTCACCAAGATGCAAACAATGTGATACTGGATGTAGGCAAGACTCCAGGCACAGAATAGTCCCATATCACTGTGCCGCTTGCTTGATGGAGGCAGAGATATATAAGGCATGTGACGTGCAAGGAGCATACAGTCTGTGAGATGGAAGTCTCTATGGTGTACATGCAACATGTGTGCAGAGGCCATCATGGCGTGGAGTCGCGAGTCCACTGTAACACAGAAGGCTATTTCCTGCCATAATCCATTTGTCCCTTCCTCCACAGTAAGGGATCCGGAGCTGGTCACATGGGTTACACCTCCCAGACTCCCTTGCAGTTAGGTGCAGCCACTTGACCACGTGTTCTGAGTGGAATGTGAGTGGAGGTGAAGAGCGCAGATTCAGGAGCAGGCCTTGGGACAATGACGCGTGCCTCTCTACACCCTCCCTCTCCCGCTGTCTGAAACCTGACCACGGCAGCCATCAAGCCTCGGCCGTGGAGCTGTTGACGATACCCTTGCGGGAAGGAGAGGAACAAGATGGAAAGGACCCTGGACCCCTAGGCAAGTCCCACAGGGGCTGTGATGTGAAAGAGAAATGCACTGCAGGTTAGCGCTTGTGGTTAGCTGTGCCCCTATAACAAACACTGCCATGAAACCCTAACGTGGACCTTTGGGGTGGATGCTCTGCCTGATCCCTCTTCAGTAAAGGTTTTGTCGCCTGGCTGCTGGAAGTGTTGGCCACAGGCCGTCTACAGCTGCTGGGCCATTGAGGGATGCCTTTCCTGCAGAAAGCTGCCTCATCCAAGGTCAGGCCCATTCCCAGGGAGATCCACATGCCAGGACTGAGGGTGGTAGGGGCACAGAGGCCTGGGCATCTTGATCGGAGCAATTCAGCCACAGCAGTCCCCATGGGGCTGGCTGAGCTGGCAGCCGCTTCCTCTGCCTCCTCCTGCTTCCTTCTCCTCCCCTCCAAACAGCACTGGCCCTGAAAGTGCTCCTTACTAAAGCCAACCTGCAACCCATAGGAAGTGCTCAGTACAAATGCCTGTCGAATGAATGAGCAAATAAATAAATAAATGAAGTGAGCATGGGATTTTCATCATGTGAAAGAGAGAGCTAAATATAAAAGTAAAATCACAACCCGGAGTTGCTGAGTACTTATTCTAACAATAGAAAATACTTTAAAGTTTTTAGTGCGTTAGATCTTGTGTCGGATGAATAAAAGTTGAAGTTATTAATACTCCACATTAAGTTCCAAATATCCCAAACTGGAGAAGCTAGATTAGTGTTAATGAACATGGAAAACTGTTTGCATGTTGGCTTTATTTGGGCAAAACTATTTCCAGAAACTACTTTTTTTCTTGCCGTGTTCTGGTGTCAAAGATAGAGGGGATTTCATAGGTGGCCAAGATTTCATGAGAACAGCTTAGGCTCTTGTGCTGGACGGCCCCAGCCTGGAGCTCACGGCTCCGTCTGCATCCTCCGGAGAGTCTCCTACACTGCAAGCTTTCGAATCCAGGGGCACAGAGCTGGAGCACCACCATCCTGGATTAGCCTGTTAGCGGAGGACAGTAAAATAAATGCAGATTCATTAAAAGGGGGCCTCGGTATTTTCTATAGATTTCAGTTAATAGTGATCATTAGATCAAATTCCCTAAGGACCAATATTAAGTGATATTCTAACTTAAAATTTCTTAAACTTTCAGACACCCAATGAGGCAGAGACTGTAGGTTATTTCTCTAATATTCATCTTTAATATTCATTTCCTGGCCTTCCTTAGTAACAGAATCTAATTCTTATCTGTACACATTGTCACTTAATCAAAAGCGACATGCTCCATAGTCCTTAACAGCCAGCAGTGGCCATGGACTAGTTTAAGTCAGTAAAGTGTGGCTGGAAATGCTACATGAGCAGTGAGCCCTACATTTTGTAAAACTGGATTTTTTCAGCTTGTTACTTGAGGGTCTCTTAAGTAAACACCAGTGTTTCTCAGAGAGCAGTTTTGGAAATCTAACAGGCGTGCTATGCATGGCATATGTGGGAAAAGATAGAAGTTCAAAGGGCACTCTAAAAGGGGACAATTTGCTTCATGTGATGACATGTATGTAAAATAGTCCTATTTTGAATAATGCAGTTTCAGTTACACAAAGAAACACACAGGACAATGGCTTGAGTGGACATTCATCTCGAGAGGGGATGGCACCTAGGGATGTGTCGTTACTGGGGACACTTAATCACTTTTTCTTTTTGCCTAGCTCTGTATTCTAATTTCTGGACAATCAGCTTGTATTTCCTGTGTCATTTGAGCGCATGTTTCCTTCCCACCCGGGCCCTTGCCTGCCGTCCTGTGTAAGAAGCAGGGAATTGAGCAGCTGGGCCAGTCGTCGGTACACTCCAACCCGGACGGCAAACAGGCTGGGGGAAAGGACCTGCGCTCACTGCCTCTCAGAAAACCACCTCCTCTTTTCGTTAGGTTAAAAAAGTTCAGCAAGTTTTGTGTGTCAGTGCTCTTTCCATTTCTGGGCAACAGTGTGCTTCCTGCTTTTAACTACATGGGCAGCTTAAGCTGCCTGAACCCTGGAGAGGATGCTTGCGGCTTGTCAGGCCCAGACAGAATCTGCAGAGGAGAAATCTCCAAAAGTTTGTATGTAGAGAGGTTTTCTGCAACCCAAGCTAAATGTGAGTAAATACCAGCTAATGACTGAGGCTCCAGCAGGCTGGGGTGCAGCGCCTCTCCGGGAGAGGATCAGCCTGCAGCCTGCCAGCCTCAAAGGTGTGCTCCATATGTGGTGAGGACTGGGCTAGCTGGTGTTCGACGGTGATTTAATACACAGCTCTACACACTAAGAGACTTCAATCAATGTTGTTGACTGACTGCGTGACTGGCTTTGACCTCGCCTGAAAAGGGGGTGAGAGATGCTAAATAAACTGAAGTATTATCATAATAATACCTGCTGACCAAGAACGTTGTCAAGATGAATGAGTTTCTTTTGAAGGGCAAAATGTGCTTCTCTGAAGAATGACACTAGATGAATACTAAATATAACATCATTTGAATAGAACTTTATATTGCTTCAACCCTGCCCTGATCACAATATCAGCCAGAGGTCTTCTGGAAATGTAAACACTCTTGTTGAGAAACTTGAGACAAAATGTGACCTATCTTGACACCAGCAGTTTGTTCAGTCTTTATTATCCCGGAATCCTAAGATGGAATGGATCTTGGAAGATTGAACACGTTGTCATACCCCCAAGGCCAAGACTGCCCCCGAAACCATCTGGAGGTGAGTCCCTCCCTCCCCATTCCCCTCCCCAAAGTCATCCCAGGAAGAGAAATTCCCCAGCTCTCCTAGGTAACCATCCCCAGTGTCCACCCGTCACCACTGTTAGGATGACCTCTCTGTGTTTAACTTTAATCCTTTGAGAAATGATTTGTCAATTCCTTATTGTTTTGTTTTTAGTGGAAATAAAGAAAAACCTAATACTTTGTGCTTGTATTGAAATTCAGACACACACACACACACACACACACACACGTTAATTCACCAACATAACACTTTAAAAATTGATTTTATCTTTAATTCAGGATAAACTCTAGCTCTTCGCTGTGCCCTTATCTTTTTCTCATCTTTTTTCTTGTGCTCCTATTACCTAGATGCTATGTTTAACCCAAGCCAGAACTTGGCACTTGTTGCAAAAACTAACAGGTAAAAAATTACACATATCAAAGAACTTAGAACAAGCCCTTAGATGCTTCACTTGTTTCTTTTCTCTTTTTTGCTTGGGAGGAGGAACAGGCCTGTTAAAGCTGAAGACATGAAAGATGATTCTCTCGTGTGCCCAGTGATAGGATTATTTGCCGAGTGGTGAATGGCTCCAGGTCTCAGGCGTGTGTCACCTTTGCTGAGAAGTCCATGCTGTAGCTCTCTACAGCACCCAGGAAAACCATTAAACAGTGGAATGAAATTAGCCGATTATTTTATATGACTGAGGAACCTAACATTTTTCACTGAATTAAAAAAATTGTTTTGTATCAGAATAGTTGAGTATAAATTGAATAAAAATTCACCCAAACATTAGTGATTTTCACTAATTGATATGTAGCTATACTTACCCAATCTGTCTCATGCATTTGTGATATATTATATGAACACCAGAATTAAACGGCTGGTGTTAGCCCTTCAAGTGCCTTAAAAATATAAACTAGAAAGAATAGTTGAACACTTGGTCAACAGACAATTGTGATGATGTAAAGAGACTTAGGCAAAACTGGATCTGTTCTCTCTTGATCTTCTAATTTTTATTCTTTGGGAATGCCATCTTGAAAGAAGCTTGTCTTGAGGTATGGGAACAGGAGTACTAAATTACAGGAAGCTAATTTCATGGGTATGATGGATACGTTTGGGATTACATCAAGGAAAGAGCAATTCTTTTGAACATCCTGATTTATCGCTCTCAAACATTGGCATATGTAGGTGATGGACAAGAAGGCCCATTGTCTTCTTCCAGCCTGAGTCGCCACCGAGCAAAGGTTCCATGGGAGGTTTTAATGACTAGGTTACGGGAGTAAAAACAAAACCATCATGAGCAACTCAATGTCTTCCCTTACTGGCAAAAGACTTCCACAGACTGTCAAAAGTAGTCATTGATGTGTTGTTTTGCTAAGTTGTCCTGCTGAGCTTTTCTGGAATGTTCCTCTTAGTATTCCATTTTCTGTGTTTTTAATAGTCTTTTCAGAAAAAGGATTTAAAATGTTTCTTCAGTCCTTGCAACCGTTTGGCTTATATATTCAGGTTATTTATTAAAATGTGTCTTCTCAATCTAGTTGGTACATTCAGGTTCTTTATCCAAAGTATCTTCTCAATTATCTTCTGAGCTTTGAGAGTTATAAATCTCAGCTGCTGTAGAAGCTTCATGTACACCAGAAATTCAAATCATTTGTGCTCCCCTCAAATGTGTTCTGAGCTAAAGAAGGAGGAAGAAAAGGGAAGGAAAAAAGCTACACAGACAACAATGAAAATGTGAGTTATTTCCATATAACCAGAGTGTGTGATGGTTTTTGTTTTGTTTTGTTTCGAGACAGTATATAGCCCTTTTGGTCATAAGAGCAATCACAGAGACTGCCTAGGTTCAAATCCGTAATGACAAACCACTCACTGTGTGTCCTTGGGCAAGTTAATCGCCATCTCTGGACTTCGTCTATCAGCTGGGAATAGTAGCAGCTGTGAAAATTAAGTCATTGAGTGCAAGGCACTCAGCACAGTGCTGGGACCAGGAATTCAGCAATTGGGGAATTCATGGTCCATACAAAATTTAAAAGCAAAAATAACTCAAAGTTTATTATCATCATGCATTGAAAATTCCAGATGTTATTTGTGATAAAATATGCCTACCTAGGGGGAAAGAATTGCTGATCTAAAATGAGTTCTAAACAATTACTGTGATTACTGTTGAGTTTTAATAGCATAATACTTAAGTAAACTTCAAATTAGCACATTTTTATTACCCATCCTTTAGTAAACATTTTATTTACATGAGTCAGCCAATTATACAGTCAGCCATGGATATAACATACATGGACTTAGCTATGTGCACTGATTTCTAGAGTAAGATCATGAAGGTTCAGAATTTTCTGAGCTACTTTAGGTGCAACTGGAGTCTCTGACCCTTGCATTTGAACAGTGGTTTGCAGACAGGAGAAATTATTACAAAATGATTGTTAAGTTGAAAAAACAGAAATTAAATTACTTCAGTGTTGTCATGTTTGCACAAATCATTCTCTGAAACTTGCAGAGAATGATTCCATTCTACAAAACTTCTATTCTTTTGTATTTTTTCCAAAATATACATTAACTGTACTTAAAAGAATTAATCTATTTCTCGTTTACGTTTTTGCCCTTCATTGATATTATTTGTTGACATGATTAAATATGCAAAGTTCATCAAAAAGTATTCTATGTTCATGTTTCCATTCTGTCCACCATTATTACTTGCTTTATTTCATGATTGTTACTGAATAATTGTATCATAAAGTGAGTCATTAAAAAACCACCTGCTTGAGGTGTCAAATCCACCAAGCATTCCCCTATCCGGGACAGAGAAAGCCCCCAAGTCAGTGCTAGCTATGATGATGATGACGATGATGAAGAATATTGTTACTGTGTGCTGCTGCATAACTACATTCAGGAAAGACTTTTGCTCATAGGCGCCCACAGTAGGTATCAGAAATATGTCGCCATCCTTCTCCATATCAATGACTCGCCTCTGGCTCACCCTCCCCCAGCAGATATGATTGGCACGTCGTGTTTGTCAAGTCCTTTATCGTTGGCTAAGAGCTGTGCCAAGAAGCAGCCCTGTAGAGGAAGGCCAACTCAGGGGTGCCCAGTGCAGAGATAAGGAAACAGAACTCTACAGAGGAGGTCAGCATCCCGGTCAGGTATCAGCCAAGTGGCCTGGGAGCAGACTTTAGCTTCCTGGTACAGGTTATTTGTGCACACTTGACAACTGATATCTACAGAAGACGTCATGATCTTAGGTTTACAACTGGAGAAACAAGGGTACAGAATAATTAAGAAATTTAACCTGAAGCAAAAGAAACCATAGAACAATTAAGAACCAGTCAGTGGTATTAATTTAGGAGCTGAAAATTTCTCCTAAGATATTAATAATAGTATTGCAGACTTGGAGTAATTGCCTCTTGGCATGTAAGGCACCTTCCACCACAAGCATTCCATAAACTCCAATGTTTATATTTATTGGTATTTCTATTCAAACTCATATCTCCATCACCTTTCCCACTCAGTGACACTCCCCTGCTTTCGGCTCAAACCCAGGGTTTATCATCTTTTAATCATAACATGCATGAAGCACTGTGATTGGCATGAAGATTGCAAAGAGACAAGCCTCGCCGCCCTAGATGGATCATAGATTCTGCCTCAACCACACAGATGGGTAATAGGATGAAATGTCACAGAAGTTAGAGAAAGTGATCTTCCTAAACTGAGTCTTGAAAGAAGGGAGTCTAAATGAAGAGGAGAGTGAGATAGGATGAGAAGAGAAGCAAGAAGAAGGCATTCCAGGCAGGGAACAGGAGGAACAATCACTATTTTAAATGCTGGTTTTATTCACACTGAAACATGCAACACACAACGTTATTGATCCCATCTCAATCTGTGTAAGTTATGTTGTTTTTTCAATCATCTGTTCTTTTAGCTTTTTTAAATAATAAAACAATACTCCCTTGAAAATGTCTGAATTTTTAAAATTCAGAGCAGTATAAAGAAAGCAACAGAAATCACCCAAAATTATGTAAACTGAAACAACCAGTGTTAGAGGTCAGTAAATATTGTGTAAAACATCCATCTTTGCATATATACAGACAGAAAGATAGACAGGCAGATAGAAAGACAGCTAGATAGAGTTACACAGATGATCTCAGAAAACTGCATCACCATATTTATACCGTTTTAATGGAATTAACTAAAGTATTTTTACTTTAACAAAAGAAAAAGATGTTGAAGTAAGACGTGAGACACTGCTAGAATTCAGATAATATTTTCCCACTGCAGGAAGTAGTAATTTCTAAACAATTCTTTAAAGTTATAATAAAATAGTAAAAAACCTTTATGAGTCTAGTTGTGGTGATTCACACTTGTAATCCCAGCACTTTGGGAGGCAAGGTGGGTGGATTTCTTGAGCTCAGGAGTTTGAGACAAGCCTGGGCAACATGAAAAAATCCTGTTTCTACAAAAAATACAAAATATTAGCCAGGCATGGTGATGCAAGCCTGTAGTCCCAGCTACCTGGGAGGCTAAGGTGGGAAGATCACTTGAGCCCAGGAGGTAAGGGTTGCATTGAATGGAGATCACACCACTGCACTCCAGCCTGGGAGACAAAGTGAGATTCTGTCTCAAAAAGACAAAAAAAAAAAAAAAAAAAAAAAACAACCCTTTATGAAAGCTTGATGTAGTGCAGTGTACCTGTAGTCTCTACTCAGGAGGTTGAGGCAGGAGCATCCCTTGAGGCCAGAACCTTGAGGCTGCAGTGTGCTATGATCGTGCTAGAGAAGAGCCACTGCACTGTAGCCTGGGCAACACAGCAAGACCCCATATCTAAAAAAAAAAAAAAAAAGAGAGAGAGAGAGAAACAAACAAAGAAAAGAAGGAAAGGAAAGCAGAAAAACCTTTATAAAATTATAGTCATTTTTACTGAGGGTATGTTTCAACTTTTGACAATATCTGACTCTAGTGGTGAAAGATGAAGACATAAGTAACAAAGTGTTTAAACATAAGTTATGTGCCTTCTGTATCTATGATGTTTCCATTAATTGTCTAATTACAGTTAACTGTCAATATCTCAGGCTTTTTTTCTGGGTCACTTACACAGCTTTAGCCCTGTCAGGTATATTCTTGGTAATTCTTGTTATATTTATAAGTTATGGATAGAAGTACTTCCTCAATTTATGAGCTTAGCTTTAAAAAACTATTTCATACAAGTCTATCAATTTATTGGTTTTGAGATTTTTTATTTTTCCATTTTCACTTTGCAATAATTTCAGACTAATTAAAAAGTTATAAACATAGTACAAAGAACTTTCCTATGTCTTGCACTCAACTTCCTCAAAAGTTAGTATCTTACATAATCACAGTGCAAGTACCAAAACCGGAAAATTAGTAGTAATGCAGCCCTGTGAACCAGCCTTTGGATCTACTGCGGTCTCACCAGTGTCCTTTTTCTGTCCAGGAGCCAGCCTAGAATCACACATTGCATTAAGTTATTGAGTGACTTGTTCTTTTTCCTTAGTTCATGTTCTTCATCAGTGCCCCAGTAACATGAAGCCTTCACTGGTGGGGAACTTTTTCTGCTTCCTGCATTATTCCTTTTCCCGTCTGGCTACTTCCACTCCCTTTTCTGCACATGGTGCAGCCATTGTGGTCGCCCACTTATTTGGGCAATACACCCCCTTTTTTTAACTTACAGAATCCCAACCTTATTCAGGCCTTGAGGGGAGATCCTTGATCTCAGATAAGATGTGCCAGAGCAGCGGGCTGTAGTGATTTGTGACACAGTCCTGGCCAAAGTGACTTAAGGAAATTCTGAGCTCTGCTGGGAAGATTCTGGGAAGGACTGATTCTCTGCAATGAGAGAACAGGAAGTGAGCAGAGGAGCGCAGCCCCACATTGCCTCTACCCCTGCCAGTGACCATGACATGGGGATGTGATGCACTGAGCTACTGCAGTCATTTAGGGATCAGGAGGCCAGTTCTGAGAGAACTGCAGAGCTCCTGACCCAGAGCACTGACGTCAATCAGCCCCGAACCAGACACCTAGCTTCCCACCTCCAGACTTGTTATATGAGCAAAAATAATCCCTGTGTATCTAAGACATTGCTCTTCAGACGTCCTGATAGTGGCAGCTGGAATCATCCTATTGGACAGACACACCATGTCTCTTCCTTTTTGCTGAAGTTGATTTGCATAGTCGCTTTTCCACTTTTCATCGTGCTCATGAGTGAGTGGTTCTGTCTGGACTTTCTGCTCTGGCCTACTATGACTACATTGTCACTGACTTCCTTCTCATTTTATTCGAATCCTAAGTGTCCTCCTCCCCTGTTCGGTATGATTTAGCGGTTGAGGATTGTAGTCAATCTATATTTCTCCAGAGGTTTTATTTCTGCAGAGATTTCATTTTCTTCAATGGGAAGTTATTGGAGAGCTTTAAGGATGGGAGTAATACGATCAGATTTACATTTTTAAAATTTCTCTGTCTGCCATGGGTTAGGGGGAGGCATAGAAGAACGTTCACTTAGCCGCTCCAGTGGTCCCAAGTACTACAAAGAGATAATAGACGGTTTGGGCCATTAGGGCGTTAGTGGAGGGGATGAGAGGGGTGTGAGGTGTGTGTCAACAACTCTTGCTCATGGACTGGACATAGACTATGTGGGAAAGTGAGAATGAAACCCGACTTTGGGGTCTAAGCCCCTGCATGAGTGGAGACGACATTTAGTAAAAATGAATGTTGGGAAAAAAGGAAGATTGGGCAGGGGGTGGGTAGAATGGCAAACAGGAGTTGTCTTCAACACAAGTGAGAGGGAGCTGGCGGGAGGGCTCACCGTGAGGATTTTCTTCAGTTCCTTGGATGGAGCTTCTCTCTCATGGGTTCTTCTGCTCCCTTCTGGGGTCTCATGTTGTGGCAGACGTGGTCTTCTACACATTGGACAATGTCCCCGTGCCTTTACCTTGCTAACAGATTCCCACCTGTGTAGAGTCCTGGGGAGACACTGGTCTACCTTAGAAATCAGTGGGGGATCCTGAGAGTGAGACCAGAAGAACTACAACTTGATTTCTTACCTTCTGTCAGAGAGGGTACTGTGTATGAATTGGTTCGTTAAATAATAAGCCTCCAAAGACCTTGTGAAGTTATCACCTCCCTTTACCCTCAATTCATAGATAAGGAAATTGGAGTTAAAGAAGTGAGGAAAGTAGCCGAATGTGACATAATCCAGAAGCGGAACAAGCAGACGCAAGCCTGTGCTCTCTCACTGCAGAGTGTTCTAGCACACAGCACATGCTGTCTCCAAGGCCCCACCAAGCCCATGGGAGGGCTTCGTTCACCAAAAGCAGCACCTAATTACCCCCTGTACATAACCCTCGGGACATACCAGTTCAGTAGAAAAAATATCCCTGCTGTGAACTTGTCATCCCAGCACTATGGGACAATCCGCGTGGGGATGGCGCTGGGCAATGATGCCCTCTCCTTTTTTAGGGCTTCTAGCAGACTATCACCCCAACTTCTGCCCTCACTCCCTACCCACAAACAGTGAAGAAGAGATACCAGGGACACGCTACTGAAAGAAAGCATTGGTTTTCAGAAATAGACTCTAAAAAGAAGGTCAATGAAAAGATATGCTATTTTTTAAGGATTTAAAATTTGAAGGGAAATGTCCATTCTTATCCTTGAGAGAGAAGATACCCATGACTAAGAGCAAAAAACACTGGCCAGCTCAAACAAGGCCTGTGAGGTGTGGACCTTCAGAAAGGCCTAAGCACTCCGAAGTGCCTTTGTTTGAACGTGTCTTCTTGTTACAGTAATGAGAAAGGTGCTGCCTTAATGAGCCATATAATGCAAATTTTAATGGTAAAATTAAATTTTGAATAAACACTAAGAAAAATCAAATATTAGAAATCCATTTCTTAAAAGCTTACAACAGTGACTTGTCAATGTGCGAGGTGAGCTTAAGTAAGATCATTTCAGATTATATATGCAGGGCTGAACTATTTCAATCTAATTATGTTAAAATTGTGTTTTCATTAAGGCTTCTTCTTAATGCAAGGATGCTATTAAAATTATTTTCACTGACATTCGCCTAATAAGCTGGCTTAGAAATTGCATTTACATTTGACCAGGTAGTTGTTTTTAGAATTAGTGATGCCTCTGTGGGAACCACCCCACCTCCCATCCAGGAAGGGCTGCTGTGAGGATTAAGGGAGACTCTCCCACAGAAGAAGAACACGCTGGCAGCCTGACACACCCTGAGCACCTTACGAGGCTGACGTATCATGACTGCCATTGTCAATTTCTGTCTATAATTATACCTTCTGTGGCAACAAATATGCAAGTAAACAGGGGCAACTGTCAGGCTCCAAATCTTGCAGCTATTTCTTATTACAGTCAGACATGTGCCAGCTACTGACCAATGCAGAGACAGGAGATGGGAAGCCACTTCAGGGATCCCATCCCACCCTGTGGGCTGATTTCCTGGAGTGTGTCTTAGTCTAGCCATTGTAATCCTCAATGATTAGTGAGAAGAGAGGGAGGGACAAGGAATGCTTAGATATTAGCAAGACAAAAGTCAATAACACTAGGATTGCAAGGTTTAAGTTCATAGCTATACAACTACCTAAGAAATAGTTATGAGAAATGACCTTTAGGACCAGGACAGCAATGGTGCTTCCTCCACCTACTGGATTCACAGGGCACATGGATTACTCAGTGACTAATCCAATTATTTATTTCACACGTACTTATTAAATGTTTACTATGTGCTAGAAGCCATTCCAGGTCCTGGAAATACTACAGTGGTCAAGGAAAAACAAGACCCCTGCATATTTACCCTCTAGGGGAAAAGCAGATAAAAAGACGAAAATAAACTTCAGAGGGTGATGTCTTCCCTGTCATAGCAACAGTGTTCAGTTATGTTCTGTGAAACATCCACTGGGTTCTAGACCCACTTTCCCAGGGAAGTTCACCAGGGAACTTAAGAGGGCAATGGTTCCTATAAGAAAAGAAAAGAAAAGAGGAAACATGACATATAATGAGTAGCAGTGCAGGGGTACAGTAGGCGAGCTGAGCCTGGGTGGCAGGAAGGTGGCACTTGGGCTGGGACCCAGAGCTGGAAGGAGCCCAGATTACCCACTAATTGTCATGTAATCCCCACTCTCCTTGCTCCCAAGTCACTTCCCCCAACCCTCAGGATACAGGTGGAGGACACAAAGAGGAAAGGCTGGAATTAATCTTTTGACACAGGTTGGTATCATCAGATGAAGCCCAGAAGAAAAGGAGATAGAGGAATGAGCACAGGGTGGGTGAAGAGTGGTCTGGAAAGACTCCAGGGAAGTTGTAAATAAGTGACGAGATGCAAAGACCCTTAGGGAAAATCATCCTTGATTATTAGATTTTCCTGATGGCATTCGCTTTAGGCTACCCGAATGTCAATCATACAACTTCATGACTATGGCTGATGCTAAGGTGACCCCCAATTATCCCCACCTCCTGCTATTTACACCCTTACATAATCCTCTCCCCTTGAGTGTGGGTGAGACTCATGTCTTGCTTCTAACTGGTAGATGAGTCACTGTCAAGATTATATAAAATTGGCACATCCATCTTGCTGGTCAACTCTCTGATTTGCTGACTTTGGTAAATTAGCAAGGGGTATGTTGGGGGCCATGTTGGGAGGCCCATGTGAAAAGGAACTGAGATGGCCTCACCCAGCTAGGGACAGGCCCTCAATTCAACAGGAGGCAAGGAATTGAATTCTGCTAACAGCCTCCTGAGCCTCTCCTGGCTGAGCCTTGCAATGAGATCCCAGCCCCAGACAACACCTTTAATTCAGCTTGTTGTGGGTCCTAAGACAGAGGCCCTACTAAGCTGTGCCAAGATTCCTGACCACAGAAATTGTGACATTAAAAAAACATGTATTTCAAGCCTCTGAGCTTGTGGCAATTTGTTATACAGCAATAGAAAATGAATATGATGGCATTCATGAAGGTTGATATGGCAACTGAAGTGTTTGGAGGACCAGGAGAGCATCACTAAGAAGGAAGAGGTCTGGAGCCCAGGGAATTTCACAGAACATAACGTGATACTTTTGATATGACAGGAAAGAGCTGAGCACAGGAATGCTAAGAATTAAGACTTCTCCCTCATGCTTAAGAGATTATTAGAGAGACTGAGGTGACCAGGTGGTAAATGAGAAATAGTGTGGATTAATTCAGGAAATGCAGAGTCATGGCCACAGATGGATTTTTTGCTTATTAAAAAAAAATGGTCTGGGCACAGTGGCTCACGCCTGTAATCCCAACACTTTGGGAAGCCAAGGTGGGCAGATCCCTTGAGATCAGGAGTTCCAGACAAGCCTGGCCAACATGGTGAAACCCCATCTCTACTAAAAATACAAAAACTAGCCAGGCATGGTGGAGAATGCCTATAATCCCAGCTACTCTGAAGGCCAGGCAGGAGAATTGCTTAAACCCGAGAGGTGGAAGTTACTGCGCTCCAGCCTGAGTGATGATAGATCGAGACTCCACTTAAAAAAAAAAAAAGATTAAACAAGCCTGATTATAGTAAGATAATATGCAGCTACGGTATTTTTTTTAAAAAACAAAGTCATACAAAAGGGTATAAAATAAAAAGCAAATTCTTCCTCCTCAGGAAGATTCCTCCTCAGGAAGATTCTCAGTTCCACACCTGCAAGATTGCCAGTTGTTATTATAATTTCTTCTCTATCCTCCCTGAAATTTTCTGCATACATCTATGTGTATGTGTGCCTTTGTATAAAAAGAGGAATAAACTATATCTGCCCTTTGCTTTTCTCTTAGCACTGTGTCTTGGAGACCCCTCAATGCCTACACATTCCAATTAGCCATCCTTTTTCATGGCTGCATAGAATTCCTTCGTACGAGTATGCTTTATGTAACCAGTCTCCTGCTGATCAGCATGATGTTTCCAAGTTTCCACTATTACAATAAATGTGAGATGTAAATCTGTGTTCCCTTCTATAGTTGTAGGATGAAGAACTAGAAGCAGAACTGTGGAGACAAAGTGTGTGCTACCAATCTGTCCACAAAAGCTATACTCATTTTATTCCCGCATCATCTACAAGGGCACATTTTTTAGCGAAACTTTGGCCAACACTGGATGTTAACAAATTTTAGAACCTTTGCCAATTTAACAGGTAAAACTGGGATCTAGGGTTTTCTTTGCATACATCTGATGTTTTGAAACTTCTCACAGGTGGAATCTGTTCAAAGGATACAGAATCCAGGATAGAAGCGAAACATTAGGAATGAAGCCCTTGGCCAGGTGCGGTGGTTCACACCTGCAATCTCAATGCTTTATGAGGCCAAGGGTGAAGGGTCACTCAAGACCAGCAGTTTGAGACCAGCCTGGGCCACATAGCAAGACCCTGTCTCTATGAAAACAAGAACAATTAGCCAGTACTCCCAGCAACGCAGGAGGCTGAGGGGAGGATCACTTGAGGCCAAGAGTTGGAGGCTGCAGTAAGCTATGATCACACCACTGCACTTCAGCCTGCGCAACAGAGTGATACTCCAACTCAAAAAAACAAAAAATTAAAGAATGAAACCCTTTGGGATAAAGGGAAAGAAGAAATAATGTCATTTCAGAGCATCTACTCAAGGGTAACGTACCCAGCACCCCACAGGTGCTGGTCTTGGCAGCCACCTCGAAAAAGCTCAGAAACTTCTTTCTTATCTCAAAATTGCTATACATTTTGCTTAGAGTAAGATTGGTGCCTTATTAAAGAAGCCATATGCATCAGGCACAATCAAAACATACATTTGAGTACTTGACGAATGTCAGAAATGATTTGTAATCAAAATGTCCTTCTACAGAGTCTTCAGGAAAGAACTCAGGATTCTCAGGTGGTCATCCTCCTAAGTGTGGCCGCACTTGAAGGTTAAAAGCGCCTAGACACCTTCCTTCTTTTTGTGTCCTTTCAAGCTGGAACTCCATCCAGTGAAAATTGCTTAACGAGGTCCCTCTATATAAACCAATAGATGTTATTTTTAAAAATTCACAGATTTATGTAAAAAAGCAAATTCTTAATTCCCATGTATTCAATTTCTGTTTTGACTGTTTTCAACAGCTTTTGAAGTAGCCTATGAGCTCACAAAGCCCTCAGCTCAGGGCAACACAAACATACAGCGAAAGCAAAGGGGCTACTCAGGTCTCTCCGTCTCGGAGAAACTGTGCCAAAGACTGGATTATTTTTTAAATCTATTTTTGCAGTGAAAGGAAGCCACAGGCATCTGAATACTGGCTCTCTAGCTTGACACCTAATTTCTGCCAGGGCATGAAGAGCTCCCTTCTGAAACTGCACCTCTGGAATTTGGGTTGGTTTAAAATGAGATTGGAGCATTTGGGTGGCTTTTGTTTTCGTTTCCCGGTTCTCCTTCAGGCTGGTATTTCTTGCCTCCAAAGGACACTATGTACTCACCACAGGGACTCCTGATTATCCCAAAACACAAATCCTGATTCATTTTTTAAAGACTCATGATTGAGGGCTCGTCCTGTATTTTTGTTTTCCCCCAGCTATAGTCTACCTGAGCCAACAAAATGAGTGTATTCATTTTATTTTTAAAAACCTCCTACAAATCTTCAGTGACTCTTTGAGTATAAAATATTCATACCTTGACTCCAAATTACAGTTGGGAGCATAACCACTCAACAAGTACTTTTAGTTCAGATTCATTTTAGATTCATACAAGCAGAAGAAGGAAACTTGGGAAACACAAAGTCTCCTTTGAAGGAAAGAAATCCTGAATGAAGAAACGGGGATATATACTGCCATCTCAAACCAACCCAAACGCCTCCGCCGCAGTCACAGAGTTATTTAGGGTGGCGGAGTGGGTTCTGGCAACTAGAGAAGGTGGCCGCAGCATGGAGGCACCCGAATTGAGGAGCTATTTGGGCAATAAGCTGATTTAGAGAATTAAGGTAAGTCAAGCAAATGTGACTGTGTTCCAGCTACATCAACTTTTATCGAAAATGTTCAGCATTTGTGGGAGCTATTCTGAGAGTTCAGTCATGTCTACTGCAGACAGCTAGAAAGGTGATTTTACTATGAATTTGGATGCCAAAAAAATATGATCTAGATATTCAAAACCCACTTTTTGATTTCCGTGAAGTGCTACCTGGCAGGTCTGGTTGCAAATCACTTTGCAAATGCAAATCTCATTCTCAAAAGTTTCAGGAGTTTTTCTTGTTAATAATCCTCATAATTGTTGTAATCCTGGTGTAGATATTTTTAGAAGGAAAAAAATGAAGCCAACCTCCTGGACTTTTAGAATGGAGACATTCTGCTAATTGGAGATGAGAGGTCTTATTTGACGATGGTTTGAAAGAAATTCTCCACCATTTATGAAGTCTTCTGGGCTATGAGGTCTTTAAAAGGTACAAACACAGTAAAACACAATTCTTTCTGGCAACAAGGTTAGACTTTGCTAACATTTTAGCCAACCTGGCTAAAGCCTTCCTGGGAAAGCCACACGTGGGTACCTTTCAGGGATCACATAACCGGAAGTCCAGAGGTAGGGAAGCTTTTGAATTTGTTTGATACCAGGGCCCAGTAAGAACGTCAAGCCCTCTGGATTCTGCTTTTCTCGTCTTCTTTCTGTGTGGTCAGCGTCATGCAGGGTTCCAAATGGATCCCAGCAGCTGTCATGATTACAAGTTTCTTCCACCACCTTCAGGAAGGGAGGGCAGAGATCACTTTTCAGAGGAGTACTGCAGCTTTTTTTCTAATACCTGTAGCCTGTGTGGCTTATGTGGCATAGAGAGTTCACTCTTGAGTTTATACCTGTGGCCAGGGGGTGAAGTTAAACCTATTAGCTCAGGTGTGGACCCAAGACACTTGCCAGAACCAGAAACTTCAGGCAAAGCCTTCTTCTTTAGCGGAAGTCTTCTTCTTTGGGGCTGAGCTAGAAAATCCTAACCAGGACACCCATCCATTCCAGGGCCCAGAGGAAGAACAGCAATTTGTAACCATCAAAGTCTTCATCAAGAAATTAGAATTTCAGAGTAAGAAACACAAAAATCCAAGACAGCCAAGATGGCATGCTGGAGGCCCTGTTTAAACAGGCCAATATGGAATAGATGGATTCATCTCAAGGGGCTAGGACCAGGAAGACACCAGGTCCAAGGCCCTATCCCAGCCGGTCCTGGAGAGTCTTAGTTCTCATTCCTCATAAAGGACATTCACCTCTCAAGAGCCACAAGACCCAATCTCTGTGCAGTGGAACTTCAGCCAGTGGGAAGACAAAATATTTGAGTGCAAATTCAGTTATTCCAACACCATATCATTTGTGCCAATGCTGAGAGTAACCAGCATGACAATTGTCACTCACTGTTCTAGCTCTTCCACTGACCCACTGATTTCCCACTAATAATAACACTCTCTATCTTGATTCTCAAGCGCTACAATCTGGAACTGAGTTCTAATATAACTATGCTAAGGATGCTCATCCAGCAGTACCAATGAGGTTTGTCCCAGGCAGCCACAGAAAAGGCAGAGGCCTCCAGCTTTCCACTCTCTCAATCCTGGCAGGTAGCAGCACCATGAAGGGCACCAAATTATGGGAAAGTATTTTATTTACCTAGAAATTAAAAAAAAGGAAGCTGCCAGGCCCCACACATCCTCTATTCTCTGGCTCCTGGATGCCTCCCATTCCTGCCCTCTTCTCAGTTGCCTTCAGTCTGGATTATTGCAAAGTCCATCTATTTTCCTATTTCTCGTGCACCCTTACTCTACATTCCAGATGTTTCTAGGAGGTTAATCTACCACTTTAACCTCCCTGACCGTCTCTCACCCTCCCGTTAGGCTCTGCCCATATTCCTGCCTTACTATCCAATCACTATTTCCAGGACATGTCTACCGGTCTACTCCATACTATTTCTGAGGCATTCCTCCCAAATGGGATGTTCTTCTGTCTCTCCCATCCAAACCCAGCTTAAATGCTACTTCGCTGAGCTTCCTCTCTCAAAAGCAATTTGCATTCATGTGTTGGGTGAATTTACAGGTGTACATGTGAGGGAGCAGATCATGTGCACCACAGTTCATCCATAGAAGGTCCCCAATAAATATTCGTCAAATGAGTGAGCAAGAATTTATGGTTCTAAGTCATTGCTTGTTAAATTACTGCTGAATTCATCATTTCCTATAAAGGGAACATAAACATTTGTGTCTAATACATATATTACTCTCTGTATTCAATTGCTAGGGCTGCCATAACAAAGTACCATAGACTGGGAGGCTCAAACAACAGAAGTTTATTTTCTTACTATTCTGGAGACCACAAGTCTGCCATCAAGGTGTCAGCAGGTTGCTTCTTCCCGAAGCCTCTCTCTTTGGCTTGCAGATGGACATCTTACATGCTCTTCTCTCTGTGTGTGTCTGAATCCTAAAATTAAATAGGGTCCCTCCATTAAATGAACTCATTTAAATTTAATTACCTCTTTGAAGATTCTATCTCCAAATGTAGTCACCTTCTTGGTTACTAGGGGGTTAGGACTTTAATACATAAATTTTAGGTGGACACAACTTAGCACATAGCAGCATATATATCACATACACAAAGCACATATACACATAAACACATATTTGCCATTTTTCACACTGAATGGTAACAAGGTTGAATATGCCAAAATAAAGAGTAAGAAATCTAGACAGTATATGGAAATAAGTATAACACAATGTTCAATTTTAAAAGACAATAAATAAAGTATCCGATTTACTGTCATTGTTATTAGTTAAAATACATAGTATAAAGCATATGAATTAAATAACTTAGTGTGGTAAGACTTAGCTTTACTTGTGTATTGATTAAATGGTACTATAGCAGGACTGACATTCTACACCGTTCCCATGTGCCAAGAACAAATGACTTCTTTATTTCCTATAATTGGACTCGGCTTTGAAGTTCCTCCCACCTTTTTCCCTCTGATGACTGACAGACATGTACAAGTCGGCTCCTCTGTGTAAGCTGCATCTGTCAGCTTTTAGCCTACCTTAGAGGCACCTTCCACCTCAGCTGTTTATCCTTCTTCTGCCTCTTCAAGTTGCCTCCAGGAAATGTATTAGGGGAGGCCTGGTCCCTCTACAGGGCTCCTGTATTTGTGACTTCCAGGTAAAGGGCATCTCCTCTCCCCTGGTGGAGACATTATCTTCCGGTGCCACTGCAGGGTGACGGTTCTGTCTGGTTCTTTCGGGTCAGCTGTGTGAGCTCCCTTTGCTGAAGTGTCTGTAGAGCATGGGCCTAGATCAGGACTGTGGGGGAAGGGTCCACACACATGGCCCCCTCTCACCTTCGGGGGACCGCGGATCCAACACACAGCAGGCACGATGATCTCATCCCTCAGTGACTGCACTCACCCCCGCAGTGCCCATAGTGATGCCCAGCTCCCTTCCTCACCACGGAGGAGGTGAGGAAAACTCAAAACACAGTGTCAAAACCCCGCATCCCAATCCCATGCCCATCCTTGCTGTAGGGCTGCTGTGTTGGGGGGTCAGGGGGTCATACTGAGGAAGGAAATAGGAGCATGTGTTCAAGTGTCTCTGGAGTCTCAGAAAACACCTCCCAGAGGTTTCTGCACCCTCCCTCTTCCTAAATTCAGCCGTAAGGAAAGCTAGCCAGGGCCCCACCTACTCCTCTCCCTCTCCCTCTGTCCCTCCTCTTGGAAATCAGGACGTTGTTCCCATCTGCTTCCTACGTGCAGTGCTTTCACGTGGCCTCTTGTAACCTCTCCTTGCCATGGCTCATGGAAAACCTCTAGGGTCTGAATCTATCAGTCCTCATTCTTCATATGGAAGAGAGGATTTGGGAGTTTAAAATTTCTTTCTCTCTTTCTCCAAAATCTGATTTTAAAATTATTTCTCTGCTGTGGACTCAAGAAGGAGAGAACCAAGCCTCAAAGTAGGTCAAAGGCATTTTGTTCTTAGCCTTAGACTCTCAAGGAGGGGTTCCTGGAATAGGAGATTAGCATCGCCTGGGGGTTTGTAAGAAATGCAGACTTTCTGCTCTCCCTCCTCACTCCAGACCCTCTGAGTTAGAATGTGTAATAAGACCCCCGGGGCGGCTCCTGGGCACGGATGCACTGATCTAGGAAAAGCTTCTCAACCTGTCCCTCATGGATTCACTTTCACTTTCATAGTGGATGAGTTGAAAGAGAATGTGACCGATGAGGCGACAAAGGCACTGGTTTAATATTTTCAATAATAAAACTTTGCTCTCCTGTTCATCATCAATAGATGTGTACCTTTCCAAGAACCAAACCCCTGGGAAGAACCAAACCCTTTCCGTGCCCTGAAAGGTTTATATGGGTTTTGAGATGAGTTCTGACACCTGTTCCACGAGCACTTCCCTGTGTCCATGGCCCCCGAGCTGTGGGACAGCCAGAGCCTGGCAGAGCTCCTACCCTCCCCCGATCTCATGCCACCTTCGCAGTCTCTGGGCAGCTGGATGTGTTCACTCTATTTTAAAAGGTTAAGCTTCTGAGGCTCAGTAAAATTAACCAACTCACTCAGAGTTATCCAGCTCCCAAGAGGCAGAGCTGGCTCAAAGCTGGGTCATTTGAGTCTAGGTCCAATGTCTTTTCCAAGCTGTTGGGAAGGAGAATGCCTAGAGTAAGCTTGTTCCTCTTTTTTTAGAAATAACTACTGAAAAAAAGGAAACACTTGCCTTGAGTCAGAACAATTGGTCTTCTGTGAAAATCAGGATTTTATGTGGGAGAATATGATTGCCCTCTAAGATGTCAACTTAAAATGTTAGAATTTTCCCTCATATAATAATGATGATGTTGATGACATAACAACTAATTAAGCATCCAGTTTTACTGGAGGAAACAATCACCTACGAAAGAAACATACCCTTGGCACATTTTTCTCCTCCTGGAGCAGGCATCTGTGCAGCCAGGTGGGTGGGTGCTCAGGAGTTTCAAGGCAAGGCCTGTAGCTGCCATGAAGGACATTATCCTCCCTAGGGGAGCTTCTCAGGCACCACACAGCCTGTGGTGTAAGTCAGGCCACTTCCAAATCAAGTGAAGATCCATTCAGCTACTCTACATCCTGCAATAGCCAACATACAGAGAAACCATCTTGAGAGTTCTGGGTACTGGTTAATATCTACAGCAGGCCCACTCTGAGTCACCACTGTGTGCATTGCAGGCGTGATCTCCATGAGACCTGGAGAAGGAGCAACCATGATCTTATTTAAGGAAGATGAAGAAATGGAGGCTTAGGGAGGCTGAGTACCTGTCCAATGCTACTCAGCTCATAAATGATGGAATCAGAGACACAAATCAAAGTCTTGATTCTAAAGGTCATGTTCTTTCCCGCTCCCATCCATCAATTTCCGTCTGCAACCAGCGAATACCGTAGATTTAGACCACCTGTTAGGCTAAATGAGAAGTCTCAGGGAGGAGCAATTACTAACAGAACCCTGAGGAAAAAGAATGCCTCGCAGGGGGCTGATAAGAGACCGTTGGGGATGGAGAGAGAAGCAGAGCTCCCAGACATCAAAGGCCATGGCCAACAGAGAAGGTCCTGCCCACTGTATTGACACAGTTGCAGGGGAAAGGTGGTATTGATGAGTAAGACCAAGCTAAAGCAAAGCTGAGGCTTTTCCCAGCCCAGTCCCAGCTTCTTCTCACACAACCCTTTGAGAAACAGTGGTTTCAACATGCAAGACTGGTGTACCTTCACCTTTTCTTGTCAAATTTTAAGTAAAGCCAACCATAGCCCTCCTAGGTACTCGGGATACACTGCAGTTTTAGTAAAGACAGACTTTGGAACTTTGTAATGTAGAATTTCTTACCAATATGGTGGCCAAAGGTTGCCTTCCCAGTTCAGTTACCTTCATATTTTTCTCACAAGAAAATGTGATGATCCATGCAATTACTGACTTAAAATCAGCAAATTGGATCCCTCTGGTTTTGGACTCCTAGGAAAGAGGGTGCTCCGTGATAAATTGTTTAAGGGAAGGAACCAACTTCATCCCCTATTTCTCAGCACCTGCTCACATCATCTGTCCACCAGTTTGTGCAGCCTGCAAGCCACTCAGCCTACCCTCTTTAAGCTCCCAAGTCCAAGCAAGGTGGAGGCCTCTGCCCTTATGCCTTAGGATTGGCTGCGGCTGAGCGCTGGTGTCCACGCAACGTCCCCAGAGAATGCAGACTCCGCTGCAGACACCAGTGGTGGACGTGAATAGCAATTTCTCCGTGAAGACCCTTGAGAATTCATTATGTGGGTTGTTCTGAACACTTCTTTAAACATGCAAATCCCTTCAGCACCGCTGTACTCATGGTGGAATAGAATATGAATCAAAGGCTCAGCTCTTGTCATGCTCAGATCATAAAGTCTGAAATGTATCAGGTTTGTGTGTGGGGGTTTTTTCCAACCAGAGCACATAGTTAAGCTTTACCTACTCAGTGCTGTCCAAAAGAAGCTTAGGAAATGGAAAGTAGTCCCTCAGATGTTATCTCTTTTTAAAATTAAAATGATTAATGTCTAGAATATAACACTCAATTACAGAAAAGGCCATTGGGACAATGATAAAAATACAGAGAGGGTGGAATCTCCAGCTAAATTCTAAAGAGTCTTGTGATGGATTTAAGGTTCCATTAACCTCATGGGGATCTAATCAAAGGGTTTTGGTTAAAAGTAAATCTGAGACTCAGGAGTGAGAGTTCTTACAAGGACAGGAGAAATTCCACCAGTACTTTGTAGCAATGGTCTTGAAAACTGGATGACTCTTCTCACACATGGTGGGAATTATCACAGTCCTGGTATTTTGCACAAAAGTGCTTACGGTCAAATTGTAAGTGCTTTTCTCTGTAGTCTATTTGAGCCCCCAGATATAGTCCCCTTTCTGGCCTCTGGTGCTCAGGGAACAGCTAGATATCCAGCCTCTCTTTGAAGATTTTCCATGATGGTAGTATCTTATCAGGAGTCCCCATGCGCTACAAGTGAATCACCACACCAGGAAACTCGAAGCAAGGCAATCATTTACCTTCTATTTAATAGGGAACACAGTTCACCATTACTCAACACTCTAGCTGACTCTTTCACCACTGAGCATTGGAAATGCATAGTTGTAGAAAGTTTCTCTTCAAATTGGGCATTTCCACCTGCCTTCTTTCAAGTAATTAAAGAAAAAGCCTTGGCTGGGCACAGTGGCTCACACCTACAATGTCAGCAGTTTGGGAGGCCGAGGCGGGCGGATCACTTGAAGTCAGGAGTTCAAGACCAGTCTGGCCATCCCAGTGAAACTCTATCTGCACTAAAAATACAAATATTAACTGAGCATCGTGGCGTGCCTATAATCCGAGCTACTTGGGAGGCTGAGGCAGATTATCACTTGAACTCGGGAGATGGAGACGCAGTGAGCCGAGATCGTGCTACTGCACTCCAGCCTGGGCGACAGAGAAAAACTCCGTCTCAAAAATAATAATCATAATAAAAATAAGCCTTGGGCTCAGAGAGCATCAGAGGGAGGAAGGAGGGTGCTCAACCGGCGTTCAGCTGCTGACCCTCCAGGTGACACTGACCTCGTTGTTCCTAAATGCTATCCCTAAGAAATGGGGCAGTAACATTTCTGAATGCTGAGATATCTTTCCGATACCTGACTGAATAGCTCCGGAGAACTATATCCTACCCACAAAGGACTGGGAGTGCCTTGGAGAATTAAAACCCCTGAGTAGCCATTGCCAGTCAGTGACTGATAGGAGTTGATGCATAAATACCTCAGCTCCCCCACCCTTGTGAGTGACACCTCTGAGGCACATGTTCTATTCTGGCTAACAGAGGTGCCAGCAGAGGTAGAAGCACCAGTGCCCATGGGTCGTTCTCGGCCTGGCAAACCCCTTCTTCTCTTCCAGTGTTTGGCTTAAATATCAGCCCCTCAGGCAAGAAGCATCCCCTCTTCCAGCCGTGTGGTCAGCCCCAGAGCTGGTTCTCAGAGTAGTAACCTGCCTGACGGCGGGCCCCTGGCTGGCTGCCTTCCCTTCCCTCTCTCACCTCTTCACTCCCCTTCCAGCATTTCCTGGCTAAATATCCTGCTTGCACTCACATCTTTGAATCAGGGTGGATTTCTATGGGATCCAAAACTAAGACCCAGAACTTCTGAGCCCAGGTCTTGTGTTTTCATCTTGCCTGACACTTTCCGATCCGTGTGGTTTGGAGTTTTCTGGAGAAAGCATCAGAGGGCTGATCTACAGGAGACGTCGATCTCTCCTTCCAGAACTGAGCTGTCTGCACTCTGTGTGGAGACTGGGGAGGATATTCCCACACCCATCCTCTCCAGCGGAGTTAGTGCTACAGCCTCCTGAGTGGTTGTCTCAGCTGGGCTCCCAAAAGGCAGCCTCTGCATTGGAGTTCGGCATGTGGTGTGTTTATAGTTAGTGGGATCATTTGGCAGGGGTTGAGGCGATGGAAAGAAGGCAGGAGTGAGCAGATGGAGAATCTGTCCCCAAAGCAGCCTTGGCCCACCATATGGTGAGCCCCAGGGCTAGTATGGTTCTCAGAGTTGTCTGAGACTGGCTGAGGTGGCCAGGCCCCGGGAGACTCTCATCCATCAGGACTGGATTTGAACCACCCCAGAAAAGACCACAACCTCAAAGGAAGGGCTCTCGCAGCTGAGTTGAGCCCTGAAAGGGCTGACAGCTGAAGGCGGCTTGCGGCCTGCACTCCCAGCAAAGCCCGGCCCAGGGGCGGCTCAGCGCCCACTGAGTAGAGGTGCTGGTTTCAGTCTCACTTTCCTCCACCTTGCTGAGAGAGGAGCTGTGGCAAACCCATCCTGGGCATTTCTCTCCTTCTCAGAACACTCTGTGACTCTTCATTCCTGAGAAAAGAGGCCAAACTCCCTAGCCTGAAGGCGCCTCGGACCCCCTCTCTCTAGCCTCCTAGCTGCCCTTGCTGCCCTGACACCCACTGCAGTGGCTCCCCTGTCTTTGTGCCGGCACTCGCCTCCCCCCCGGCCAACCCCACCAACTCCAGGAGCCCTATGTTCCTCTCGGCCTGGCAAACTCTTTCTTCTCTTCCAGTGTTTGGCTTAACAATCAGCCCTGAGGCAAGAAGCAACCCCCCAGTTCCAGCCAAGGAAGACAGAATTGCTATTATCTCAGAGGAAAACAGCCCTCCTGCTGCAGTGATGAATTTTCTTGTGTCTATACCTATTTCTAATCTACTCCCAGCCATGTGAGCTCCTGGAGGACATTCATGGTGCCCCATAAGCTGTGATGTGAGCTCATGGGATATACTAAGGATTTGGTGTTTGTCAAATGAACATTGGCTGAGCTTCTCTGGGAAACAAATGCACCTTTAAATGAGAGCTAAGGCCACAATTAGGTCACACCCCTGTCACAACTGTGGTTGGAATTAAAAAGGAGAGGGCCATCTGCTTTGAGGCTTTCAGCAAGCTTTTGTACCTGCAAGCTTTTCATCAGAGACTGCCCTTGGGGGCCAAGAGCCACCTGGTATACTCTCATAGACAGCTCCATGTGCCTGGGATGTGTGAGACCCCTGCCCCCAGGAGGGCCCTAAAACCAATGATGGGTGCAGCTCTGAGCCTCACTCACACACCAGAGTCCCCTTCAGGACGCGTCTGAAGCTCCTCTCCGCGGGGCATGGCCTGAGATGGTCCACACTGGGCTTCCTAGCCTTCCCCACTCCCTTACAGACCTCTCTGGGAAGCACACTGCCTCGGTAATTCTCATGCACAGGAGTCCTTTCCTGAGGCTCTGCTTCTGGGGAACTCACCTGAGACACCAATAGTAATAGACTGACCAAAGAACTATGGAATATACACACTGCACTGCAGTTAGAAAGAAGAGGTCATTCTATACATGTGAACCTGGGAAGACCTCAAGTCATGCTTTTGTGTGGAAAAGCAAGTTGAAATCTGATAAGTGAGCTAAAGTACCATTTAAGGAAAAGAAACTACTGAGTAATGATATTGGAAAGTTAAGAAGTGCATTCTCCTTCTCAATCCTCCTGCCCTGGGCTCTGCGCCCCCTGTCCTGTGATCAGCCTGTCTTCTGTGTTTCTCAGCAATGAGCAAACCAGCTACTGATCATGGGGACCTCTGCTCCCACTCATCAAGTCCCTTGGAAAAGGGAGGCATAGTTTTTATGAACTATATAGCTATGTTTGTGAGCTTAAAGAGTATGACTTTCTTGGTTACCTGCAATGAATCGAAGTGGCATTTTTTTAGCTAATGGGTGAAACTTGACAATGGTTCCACCCCCAACCCAGGCTGGTCTGAGGCAGCTGGTATGGAAGAGGGGTGTCAGACTGGCTCTGGCAACTGAGGGTCCTTCTAGAAAGATGGATGAAGGAAGCTTCTGCCAGATTAGGGTCACCTGGAGAACATCACTTGGATGAAAGATTGCTTTACAGACGGGAGAAGAGGGGGAGTGCAGAGACTATTATTAAAGGAACAGAAAAGGAAATCAGAAAGGAAAATGGTGAACAGCATATTACCGGGTAAGGTATAGGAGAAGTTGCAAAAACATTTGGAAGCTGATGCTTCTAGGACCAAGAGACCTCAGGAAGAGGGCAGGGAAAAACATGAAGGCAGTATTAGCATGTAGTAAAGAGTTTAGAAAAAATGGAAAATACGGAAAAGTTGGGAGTTATTAACAGCAGTAAAAATGAAATGCTGACTTTAACCTTCAAACAACGGGAAAGCCACGGAATTGAAGACAAGGTCTGGCTCTTGGCTAGAGAGAGTCAGAAGTGAGTGGAACATGTTTGCTGATTCTGGAGCTCAGGGCTCAGCACAGCTATTATATCACATATAGAGATGAGAAATAATCTTCTCAAATGTGTGGTGTCATTTTGGGCAAATGTGTTTATTTTTTAAGAGGATTGTTTAAAGTAAGAGTTGAGAGGACAAATTATAAAACATAGTATAATGCGTCTCTCTGTGTTAAATGTTGAGATCTTTCTCAGCTATAATGCTGAGAAGCTAGAAAGGATGCAGGAGAGGAAAAAAAAAAACATTGATTAATATTCTCAGTATGCCAGGTGCTGGGCTAAGCCATCACCATGAGCCTCCACTCATGTCATTCTTACCTAGTCTGAGGAGGTGGCTTCTGCTATTACTCCCCCTTTGCAAATGAGAAATCTGAAGCTTCCTTGCAAGCAGAGCTAATGGGCCTTCAGCCTCCAGTATATGTGGTCTCTCAGGCTTTCTGGATGAGAACCCACAGTAAGGAATGCATTTTCCATCCTGATGCATATACACACACGTTTATAACAGAAACAGGTTTTCCAAGACTCTGTTTACTATGTGAGATGCATTGAGTACTTCTATTCCATTATTTTCTTTTCCAATACTTGTAAGGAAGTAAATTGCCATCACACACATTAATGGGTCACCAACAGAAGTTTGAAAAATTTCCGTCTAGGATTTGTTGTTATCTGATTTTATCCCTTCAAAACCAATGCTCACAGGTAAACTGTGGGTTTTTAAATACAGATAACATAGAATCTGTGCTCTATTCTCCGATCCACCCATCCATCCACTCATACATCTACCCAACCATCCACACATCCATTCAATAAACATTGATTATCACACAGACTTATAGTCCAGAATCTTTATTACAGGAACTGATGCTACCTCATCAACTCTCCGCTCCCAAAATGGAAAAACTCAAATCATCAAGCCGTGCAAAAAAGTCGGTAAATAGCAGATATACATCCTAAAAACGCCCATTGAGAAATTATAGATAGTTTCAAAGCTAACATCTTTGTGCATCCCCCATCTCTCCATCCCCAGAAAAAGAAACTCTTCCTTCGGACAATCAATAACTAAGACAAAGAAACACGCAAAACATGATGAGTGAAAACAATCACCATAGCATTCCAAGATGTTGGTATTGGAGGTCTCACCCAGCATAAAAAATGAAAACTGAAACCACACATGCCCAAAGTGTGCTCACATTTCTTGCTTCTGAATTTGTTGTGAGCACTGCTAAACAAGACCACAGGCTACTTAAAATTACGCAGTTTGCCTTATTTAATTTTCTTCTGCAGTCATAAATATTAATTAAGTGAAGCCACATAGAGCCTGCATTTCAATCCTTTCACTTCCTGAGGACCATAAGCAATTAAGAGCCACAGCAATTTAAGTACGAGCTGGTTCTTTAGGTCTGCCCCATGACATCCACTTTTTTTTTTAATTAAGTCAGATTTATTAAATCGTAGTGGTTTCTTTTTCCTACCTGACTTCTCTTGGCCTGTGGGTGTTCCGAATTTAATTTATCTTTTTATACATAGGGACTATTTTCCTGCAGAGGAGGGGCCTGCTCATTTTCTCTAAAAGATGATGCAGGAAAGCATATGTTTTGATTAATAAGAACCAGAAATATTTCCGTGCAGCATGTCAGCGAGCTGGTGGCCGAGACCGTATTTCTCAGTGTTTGTTTAGAATTCTTTTCTCACAAAAATGAAAGAGATTACAGTACAATGTAAGGAAGATATAAAGTAAAATGTGGAAATCCTCTCCCAATCCTCCTAAGTCCCAAGTTCTAGGTGTATTATTATTAATAGTTTGATGCATAAACTTTAAATATTTTCCATGCAGTGACAGAGTAAGGGTTTATTCTTATAAAAATTAAATCAAATTACTCATATCCTGCAACTATTTAGCTCTTCATTATAAAATCATCATACTTTTTATATTAATTCATGGAGATATCACTGCTTATTAGCTAGACGATGCTCTGTAATAAAGTTGGGTTATTTTTTATTTAACTCTATTTCACTAGTATTAAGATCTTGAGTATGTTGTAGATAAACTACACACACACCCACAACACACACACATATATGCATACACACATGTACAAATGCACACTATTCCAGTAACCTGGAAACGTTACCTCTGAGTATATTCTTTTCTCCCAGGATTCTGATAACTTCTTCATCTCGCTAAAGGAATGCCTTTTGGGAAAAAAGAGAAAATTATAAAATGAAAACAGGTCAAGATTTGGGTCAGAGGGCCTAGAATGTGATCAGAAGGGTTGGGTGAGTCATCAATGTCTCTCACCCCAGTTTTCCCAGAAACAAAATGAGCTCCTTCACGTAAAAGGCCT
>PVKP010023448.1:0-22955 GCA_004027715.1 Plecturocebus donacophilus
TTTTTTTTTTTTTTTCACTCTCCATTAAGTTGGTAGATCTTCCTCCAACCCTTTATGTTAAATCTTTGCGTGTCCTTGCCTGTAAGAAAGGTCTGAATACAGCATACCAATGGGTTTTAACTTTTTATTCAGTTTGTCTAACTGTATGTTTTGATTTGGGCATTTAATCCATTTAAGTTTAAGCTTAATATTGATGTATGTGAGTTTAATACTGTTATTTAAGGCTAACTAGCTGTTTGCCTGTTAGTTGATGTAAATTCTTCATTGTTGTAATATTCTTTACTTTTTGGTAAGTTTTTAAGATAACTGATGGTGATTGTTCCTGTGTATAGTACTTCTTTAAGAAGTTGTTGTAAAACGGGCCTGGTGGTGATGAAATCTCTGAGTTCTTGCCTGTTCGCAAAAAATTTTATTTTTCCCTCACTTGTAAAACTTAGTTTGGCTGGATATGTAATTCTGGGTTGAAAATTTTTTTTTTAAGGACGTTAAATATTAACCCACACTCTCTTCTGGCTTGTAGTTTCTACTGAGAGATCTGCTGTGAGTCTGATAGGCTTCCCTTTATGGGTAACCTGGCCTTTCTCTCTGGCTGCCCTTAATATTTTCTCCTTTATTTCAATCCGAGTAAATCTGATGATTATGTGTGTTGGGGTTGGTCTTCTGGAGGAATATCTTTGTGGGGTTCTCTGTATTGCCTGGAGTTGAGTATTGTCGTGCCTTGCTAGTTTAGGAAAATTTTCCTGGATAATATCCTGAAAAATATTTTCCAGCTTGGATTCATTCTCTTCGTCACTTTCAGGTATACCTATTAAGCGTAAATTAGGTCTTTTCACATAGTCCCATATTTCCTGGAGATTTTGCTCATTTCTTTTTATTCTTTTTTCTCTGATCTTATCTTCTCATTTCATTTCATTAAGTTGGTCTTCGACCTCTAATATCCTTTCTTCTGCTTGATCAATTCGATGGTTAAAACTTGTGCATACTTCACAGGTTTCTCGTATTGTGTTTTTCAGCTCCATTAATTCGTTTATATTCCTCTCTAAATTGTCCATTCTCGTTAGCATTTTGTCAAACCTTTTTTCAAAGTTATTAGTTTCTTTGCCTTGGGTTAAACATATTTTTTTTAGCTCACAGAAGTTTCTTATTAGCCACCTTCTGAAGCCTGACTTGGTTAATTCTTCGCACTCGTTTTCCATCAGGCCTTGTTCCATTACTGATGAGGAACTAGCGTCCTCTATAGAAGGAGAGACATTCTGATTTTGAGTGTTCTCAGTTTTTTTACGGTGGCTTCTTGGCATCTTTGTAGTTTTATCCACCTGTTGTCTCTGTAATTACCAACTTTCAAATTAGGTCTCTGAGTGTACGTCCAGCTTGCTGATTCCCAGCTCCGGAATCTATGTAATTTTCACTGTGGTGACCTGCAACGCTGGCTAAAACAGCAGCGTTGAAATTCGTGGTGCTTTTCTGCCCGGGGGTCTCCGGTCTGGCTTCCCTCTTCCAGTCCCTTTTTCAATCAGCTGAATGGACTGCTCTGCCTTCCCAGAGCTCCAAACCTCATCCAAAAGGAGACCCAGTCCTGTTTATTCCGCACCAAGAGCCGCCAGGCCGAGGCACTGGCAAAACAGCCACGCCAGCCAAAAGAGTCGCACTGGTGACCCGTGGGGCTCCTCCACTGGGAATGCCCCTGGTCCGTGGGCAGCAAAATTTTGTTGGTAAGTGTGGCATCCACTTGCTTTCTGCGCCTTCACTGGGAGCTGCAATCCTGAGCTGCTAGTAATCGACCATCTTGGATCTCTCTCCGTGTTCACTTTTTTTGTTGTTGTTAATGTATTTCTTGTCTGAAATAATACTGCTCCTAAAAGGAAACCTATTCTAAAATTAAGGTTATCTCATAAATGAAAATTTAAAAATAAAATTAAATTAAGATACTCTACATTGCTTTCATGCAAAATAATTTGCCCCAACATCTATCAAATTTGGGTGGGACATAAAATAAGTGAGTCTCACATCCTGCACTTGTACATCAACTCGAGCAATTCCTGAGGAATTCATAGCAGTCATGGAAAACCATTAAAGCAGTTAAATGGCATGGCTTAAGAGTAATGCTAAAAGCATCAGTTTCTGGGTACTCAGAATTGGTTATTAAATTTTGGGGGCATAAATTCATTGATTCTTAATCAATTGTTTGGACACTGACAAGGTTCTATTATAACTAAAAGGTATGTTTACAATTATGAGTAAATTCTACTAAGTGATATCAAAAACTACACAGTATTTTATGGAATCATCTTCATCTTTGTTGGAAAAAAAATTACTGCCAAGTGATTAGTTTTGTTAAGATTTCCTAACTTCTTCATACTTACTTTATTAGAAATTCACTAGAACTACAGACTTACAGTTAGATTTCCCATTCTTGTTAGACTAAAGGAGAATATATGTATTTATTGGAAGGTGGTATAAAACAAATAATATATTATGCATATTAAAATCAGAGGTATTCTCTAGTCAGTGATAGTCCATAGGTATACCTTGAGAAAGATGATGATCCTGAATGCCTTTTTGCTGTGCACACACACTTTAACAATAGTTACCTTGCTCCCTTGTAGAAACACCGTTGAGCCATACAGCAGGTTCGGCTTCCTTTACTCCACTACTGTCATCCAGAATAGATGGCAAGCTGCAAGATGATTCACTACTGTGAATAGTTGACCTACGGCCACACTCTTCTGTAAGGGCTTTTCTCAATAATGCTGTTGCCTACAGTGTTAAAAAAAAAAAAAAAAAAAAAAAAAAAAAAAAAAAAAAAAAAAAAAAAAAAAAAAAAAAAAAAAAAAAAAAAAAAAAAAAAAAAAAAAAAAAAAAAGCACAAAGAAATAAAAAACTGTAGCCACATTTCCCTTGGTCTCAAAGACATAGCCTTCAAATATAATTTTAAGTTAAGCTTTACTTAGGATTTAATTTGTTTCCTACATTTAAATAAAATTAAAAAGTCAAGATAAATAACACCTGGTTATTTTCTACTATAATCTAATTCTTTGCAAGTTACCCTCACAATAATATTCTTTTTGAGGGCTGAATCTTATACAAAGCAGAAATGTTTTTCTGCTTGTGAAGTATGTATATGAAATGTGACTACCTCTGTTAATCTGGGCAGGTTTATTCTCCCTTCGATATATACAAATGGCAGAGCCTCAGACCTCCTTTCTGAGGGAAAAATTTATTCTGTCATTAAATGAATCCTATTTTCTAGGCATGTCAGATGGAATTACTCTGAACTGGGAAAGAGATCTGGAAAGATGAGAGCTGGCAATATCCATATCCTCCTAAACACTTCCCATACACTTCCCCTCAACAAGAAGATTGCAGAAAAATTTGTAACTGAAGAGGATGCACTGAGCGAAAAGTTAACTGCCTTATTCTAAATCCCAATCTTCAATCAAGTACTAACAAGGTCTGCACTTTGCCTCTAAGTTGGCTGGGGATCTGGGGGAACTCGTCCACCACATTGCCTATCTTTTTTCAAAGGCATTGTCTTGCTTATATACATCATGTGTCCTGAGCAAGGATGAGGACACAGGTTTTTATCAGAGCCAACTTTACAGGTGGAGAAAAGGGAGCAATTCACAGGACCTGGGTTAGTGGTAGCCATGTCTCTTGATTTTCAGGCCAGTACTTTCCCCCAAGAAATAAAAATATGCTCGTAACAAGAGTTAAACTTTTAGTAGATAACCACTGATCACATTATTCTGCTGCCAGAGTGTACATTTCTCTCATTTCCTATTGACAAGTGGCAATTTCCTTAGGTAGCTGGAGAGGAAATCTCAGTGGTGGTGGTGGTGGTGACCAACTGCTATCTGATAGTGACAGTAAATACTAGGTAGTGTCCAACCCAATTGTGGGAAATGCACATGAGATTTTAAAATTAACATGAAGAGCAGAACTGGACAAATGTTCACAGGTCATCTTTAGTCCAAGAGTGAAGTGGTAACAACGTAACTACCCAGTGAACAAGGTGGGAAAAATAACCTTCCTTGTTAACAAGAAAGAAGGCGAAGACAGGCTGACAGGGAGAATCACTAAAGCAGAGCATGGATGGTCTGGCCTTGCATGTTTGGTGTTTCAGATACTTCAAGGCAACTGCCTTTAGTCCTGACATCCCTGCAGAGTTCTTGCCTTCTGCCCTCCCTAGGACTGGCTAACCTCCTGGACCCATGGCCTACCCTAGGAGCTGGAACAGCTGATTAGGGGAATTTAAGGAGTAGTCCCCTTGGCCAAAGAACTTGGTGTCAAGTTAGCCTTGCAGCCAGGACCTTTCTGTGGTGCAGTTCTAGTGACCAGGGGCTTTTCCTGTTTCTAGAAACTACTCCCTGGATTTCACTCCACTGTGATAACTCTGTTGGGATGACCTGCTCAGTTATCCCTATTTCTGCAGACTAAGGGGAAGGCATAGGGTCCTGCTTTTGAAGCCCAGGGCCAAGGCTGGTTACAATCAATGTCCCCCATCCCAATTGCCTACAAGGACCACTGCACTGCACCTGCTTCTGGAATCTACCATGAACACCTTTCCAATGAGTCTTTGTATGCTTGATAATACCGCCATTGCTAACAGTTCTGCACTGAGCCCTCTTTTCCATGGTGAGGTACGTAATGTGGTGAGCACACTGCACTGCTAGCTTAATTTACTTTGTATACAGATGCTCCTTGACTTTATGAAGGAGTTACATCCAATACACCCACCACAAGTTAAAAAAACTGTAAGCTTGAAATGTATTTAACACACTTAACCTTCTGAACATCATAGTTTAGTTTTGCCTACCTTAAATTGCTCAGAACACTTACATTAGCCTATGGATGGGTAAGACAAAGCCTATTTTCTTATAAAATGTTGATTTTCACATGTAATTTGTTGGATATTATACTAAAAATGAAAGATATAATTGCTGTATGGGTATTTGCAGTATAGTTTCCACTGAATGTCTATCACTTTCACACCACTGTGAAATAAAAAAATTGTAAGTTGAACCACTGGAAGTCTGGGACTATCTATATTATATCCCATTTATCTTTACTAGTCAATACTTATCTCCAGGATTTCTGTTACTTTTTTGATAGAAATGTTTATAAAAGAACATATCTTTTGAGATAATTCTATAGATAATTCATCAAAGATAATAAGCAGGGACAAAGACAAAAGTAGCCTCAGACAAGGATAGACAAGAATAGGTCATAGATTTTTAGTCAAAAACAACTTCTTTTTGAGACAGACTCTCATTCTCTCGCCCAGGTTGGAGTGCAGTGCAGCTCACTGCAACCTCTGCCTCCCAGGTTCAAGTGATTCTTATGCCTCAGCATCCCAAGTAGCTGGGATTACAGGTGTGTGCCACCACATCAGGCTAATTTTTGTATTTTCAGTAGACACGGGGTTTCACCATGTTGGCCAGGCTGGTCTCGAACTCCTGTCTTCAGGTGATCTGTGCTCCTTGGCTTCCCAAAGTGCTGGGATTATAGGTGTGAGTCACTGCGCCTGCCAAAAACAACTTCTGCAGTCAGGAAAACATCTGTGATACATTCTCAAGATGTACTGTTTGCAGATGTTCCAGAAAAGTATATTTCTAAGGAAACCTCTAATATGAAGGAGCTTGTAATCTGAGACTGATGACATTAACCCACAGAGAAGCTCAGAGAAGAGTTAAGAGGTTACTTTATTACATTTCATGCTGGGACTGAATGGGTTCTGCAAATTGGCGCTAATTCTCTGAAAAAATATCACCAGACAACAATTTTACCACAGGCTTTCTGACAGTGCTTATGAATGAACAATGCATGGGTTTCAACTTACCTGTTACTAATAAAGGCTCTCTTTGAATCACGTACATTTGGAGCCCAGAAGCGATAACTAGAGATTGTTTCATTGTTCTCCGCAGTCTGAAGCCTAAGTCAATACCAACAAACCAACCTCTCACTTTTCAGCCTTCCCAGGAGTCAGGAGAAAGGTCTTGAAAATTAAATGTCAGGGCACACACTACTTGTGGAATGACTGATGTTGATACTTCCATATTTCAGACATTATGGCAGATAAATCGTTCAATGAATTACACCTACAGTGCTATTCCTTTAATTATTAGCTCAGTTCTACTAGAATTTTCCTCCATGTTCAGTTTAAGTATTAATCTTGCTATGTCTAGAACCCCAAGAATCATCTAGGCTGACTCTTAAATTATATCCAAAAATTTAATGGTTCTGATATTTGAACACATAAAGAGACAGATGAAGATATTAATGGAAATGACATTGTGTCCAAAACACCATTAAGAAAAATAAATGACAAAAATTAAACTGCTAAAAAATATTGCAACGAAATGTTCAAATTTACATTTAAAAAGTTTTAGCAAGTCAATAAGAAAACATATTACTAACCTAATAGAAAAATGAGCAAAGAACGTGAGTTGGCAGATTATGAAAAAAGAAATAAAAATAGCTAATAAATAGGTAGAGAAAAAGTTTGACCTCAAAGGTAATAAAAAGGTCAAATGAACAAAAAAAAAATTGGATGTCATTTTCAGCTCTCAAATTGGTGCCCCTAAAAAAAAAGTTGATAGTATCTAATTTCATAAAGAACTCAGAGAAATGATATTTTCATCCATTACTGGTAACTCTGATGACCCTTCCAGAGTGAGATCTGGCCATGCATAGCAAAACCCTGAAAGACATACCCACCTTTTGACCTAATAATTCTATATCTAGGAATTCATTCTAAGGAAATATTATAGATATTTGTAAAATCTGAATTGCACAGATACTCTTTGAAACTTTTTTACTAGAGGAAAAATTAGAAACAAACGTTGAATAACAGGCAAATGACTGAAGTGACAGTAGACAGGGGACCTCTAGAAAGCCATTTGAAATGATGTAAATAGAACATGTAATGGTATGAAAGAGAGTTCACCTTGTAGCATATGGGGATAAAAAAACAAGGTGATGTGTACAAATAATGCAACCTATGTTTTTCAACATACTGAATTTTTTTTTTTTTTTTTTTTTGAGACAGAGTTTCACTCTGCCATCTAGGTTAGAGTATAGTGGTGCAATCTCGGCTCACTGCAACCTCTACCTCCCAGATTCAAGCAATTCTTGTGCCTCAGCCTCCCAAGTAGCTGGGATTACAGGTGCGTGCCGTGCCATCATACCTGGCTAATTTTTCTATTTTTAGGAAAGATGGAGTTTTGCCATGTTGCCCAGGCTGGTCAAGAACTCCTGACCTCAGGTGATCTGCCCATCTTGGCCTCCCAAATAAATATATTAAATATTAAAAACCATACATCATAATGTTAACAGGGTTATATATAAATAGTAGAATAGTAGGATCATGACCAGTTTTCTTCTTTTTGTTTATCTTACTATTTCAAGATTTTTTTAAATGCTTGTTTTTAAAAGAAAACATACGCTAGCTCTAAAGAAATCCAATTTCTGCTATTCGTGGTACCAATATAAAGAGAAAATGAATGCAAACGCACCTGATAAAACTAGATTCCCTTCTATATGCAAACCAGTATTACTAACACAGACACAGAAAAGTAAAAGAATTAAAAATCATGGATGTGGACAGCAGATGATATTTTCCCCTAATATGCAGATTTAACTGACTCTTCCTCAAAGTTCAAGAACATTCCTTTTGGACACTGGAAGTAATTTCTTGGTCTTTAAAGAGAAGTGCAAGCATCATCACTTAAGTTCTAAGTTAAAGGGAATGAAGGGATTTTATCTGTGCAGGAATTTTTTTAAATTGGGAAGGTATTTATATGACCTAGCAAATAAGTATGCAGGAGATAAGCAGTCCAGCATTTGGGGAAAGCATCTTCTTGGTGAATAAAATTGGTCTGTGTGTATGGTGAGGGCAGGACCCGATCTACTCCATGAGTGTCACCAGCAAGTTGTTCTGCTGTGACAAAGTTCTCCAGGGTGGAAACAGATATCCATGGGAGAAAAGTAATATTAAGGCACTTTGTATTTTAATGAAGCACCCAACTTATTTTTTTCTCTACAAAAAGTAATCACAAATTTTTCTGATTTAAAAGCATGCAGCTCAATTACATAATTGCCTAATAGGTTATGCGGGCACTGCAGACCTTATCTGGTCTCCAGGGGACATAATCTGAGTTTCTGTGGCTTTGATGATGTATTTACTCAAGAGAAGGGATTGACATGCTGACAGCACAGAGACCCACAGGTAAACATCATTTACATGTGGCTTTTTAATTAGCCATTTACCCAAGAGATCAAAGTAAATATTTCTGAGCTTCATTAGGCTCTTAACCAAGTAGTTTCTAGGAGAGCTTTTTTAAACTTTGAAAATCACTTACTTTTAACATTTTATCTAAAGAGAGAAATTTAACCCTAGTATTTACTAAATGTGTAGAGGGTTTCAATGCACAGAAACTACTCAAAGATACTTTATTTTACTAATTGAAAAAGGATGACATGTAAACCAAAACAGTTCTAGAACTTACAAAAGCATTTTATCCTTAAGTTCACAAGCTTACCCTGCTTGCATCATTTTGGTAATATTGTTCTTTGGGGCTATGCATTTCTTCAACCACAACCTAACTGCATGAGAAATTACCAGTTTATTTCCACTTTTAAGGACAGATTTTGTCATTAATGTATTGGTAATTTTTATGAATATCACTAAAATGAGATCACAATGATTTAAAAAGGAACAAAGATCTATTATGGAGGCAGAATATAATTTGATTAATTAGTTATTAGTTGGACAACACCCCCTCCCATTATTGGAAAAATTATGAGTAGATTGATTGATTGGGACTTGGACCATGTTTTCTAATATAAACAATACTATTTTTTAAAAAAGATTAGATAGCAAAAGACAGTCAATCAACACTTATTTTACCCTTAAAATGCCTGAGATGTGATGTACTTGCAGTGAACAAGTATAAAAATAATGGTTTTATAAGACAGTGCTAAATCAAAGGAACAATAAAACCCAAACAATTATCTTTCTTAAGATCCATGTTCATCGGCTGGGCATGGTGGCTCACACCTGTAATCCCAGCACTTTGGGAGGCCAAGGGAGGCAGATCACCTGACGTCAGGAGTTTGAGACCAGCCTGACCAACATGGTGAAACCCTGTCTCTACTGAAAATTAAAAAAAAAAAATCAGCCAGGCATGGTGGCATGTGCCTGTAGTCCCAGCTACTTGGAAGGCTGAGGCAGGAGAATCACTTGGACTCAGGAGGCGGAGGTTGCAGGGAGCCGAGATCATCACTGCACTCCAGCCTGGGCAACAGAGTGAAACTCTGTCTCGAAAAAACAAACAACAAAAAAGATCTACATTCATCAACAGAGAAGGAATTGATCTAGGTTATCTTTGAAAAGGGGCGTGAAATCTGTAAGAGGCATACAGGGTATCTATCTTTTTTATAATTTATTTCTTTTCCCTAAAGCAAAGGGGAAGGGAAGGAAGTTTGAGGAGAAGAGGGAGAAGAGAGAAAGAGCAGAAGAGAGAGAAGGTGGGTGAAGTTGGGGGAGGACAGGAGGAGGAGGAAGGGAGAGGGGTTCGAAGATGGGGGAAAGGTGGACAATGAGGAGAAGGGGGTTTGAAACACATATGGTGAAATGGTAACAATGCATGTGAACTGGGTGTGGGCATGGGATTAGTGGGTCCGTCCTATCGCTGAATATATGTATGTTTGAAATGCTAAAAAAAAAAAAGTCCTGCTACTCTCTTAATTGGAGCGGCAAGGAAAGAGGTGTCTGAGGAAGACTAAAGGTGCTCTGGAAGGCTGGAGGGGCAATGCTAGAGGCTTTAGATGGCATAGCTACGTGGGCATGTGACTTTAAGACAGATGCAGCAACACTTGTCTCCATAAGGTGCAGATATATAATCCTTGAACTATGAGCATGGTAATAATAATTTTTAAAACACCTTAAAAAGAATCAAAGCCAGAGAATTCTATATTATGTGTAAGGATGAAAAAACGTGCTTTGAAACAAGACACATTCCCAAGACATTCAACCTAGGAGAAGAAAGGCTGTTTCCCTGGATGTGGCTTTTCCAGGGAACGAGAACGGAATGTGCCAAAGGACATGCTCTAAACTTGGGCTTCTGGTTCCTCCCTTCGCGATTTCTTTGGGAAATTGCTTCATCCGTTTCCATTTTCTGTTCATCTTCAAACTCTCTCGGTGCCAGCTCCCAAATCAGGACCTTCCTTCCTCTTCCCTGAACCACTGCAGGGCTCCCTCCTTCAATATCTCAGTCCTAAACCAAACATGAAGTTCCCTAAGGCACTGCAGAAATCCTATCACACCTCTGTTCAAAAAGCTCCAGTGGCTTTTCAAAAGGTACGAAACTAAACACAGTCTCCCTGGCCTGGCACTGGATGCTGCACAGCATGGCTGGAAACTACCTCTTGTGCCCATGTTTGCCATTTTCTTGTTATATGCATCCCATGATGTCAGACCCCAGAAGGAGGGGCCACATTATATTTGCCTCTTTCCCTCCAATGGATCTGGGCTGATATCTGTGTACAGTAATGGATCAATATGTATTTGCTGAATTGAGACGTGAATGACTATACAGTATTTCTAAAGTATGGCGTGGAGACGGAAAACCAGAGTGTTATAAGATGCCTCGATATTTCTTGGAAAATGAATTCCTACATAAAACATTATGCAAAAGGCCTGAGGTCAGAAAGTTATAAAGCAACCAACCACAAAACCTCACTTACTACTTTTCTTATCGTTATTTTCAAATATGTAACATTTCCTCAAATGAATAACTTGCACATCTTGAGATGTATTTTTTTTTAAATAAAAATTACTAACCTTGCCCTCTGGTCCACATCTGTGATTGGGAAAACGTCAGATAGTTTAGCTACTTACCTCTTCTTTGAGAGAATTATCATGTTCTTTCAAGGTGGCAACATGCTGACCCACCTGTGCCCTCGGTCTGCTTGAGTCTGGTGCTTGTCCAGGTCTGTAAAACAGAAACAGGACACTCACTATAGATTTGTAATATATAAGATTCCCACATTTTTAAAGGTCTCAATTATGTTAGTAGAAGATAGTTTATCCAGAAAAGTCTGGAACTCAACATATTCTGGAACTAAGGGAGTTTTGAGTCCAAGTATCTTTTTTTTTCTTTAAACTTTAAAAAACTTTGGTTATTATTTCATTGCTAAATGAGTATTCTCAACTTTTGCTGCACACAGAACAACCTGGGGAGCTTTGCACAATCTGGGTGCCTGATGCCACCCCTACAGAGTCCAGTAAAATTGGTCTGGGGTGTGGCCTGGCCAGTGGGATTTTTTTTTTACATTTTATTAAAAAATTTTAATCTATTTATTTATTTAGAGACTGGGTTATGAGACTGACTAATTTTTGTATTTTTAGTAGAGACAGGCTTTCATCATATTGCCCAGGCTTGTCTTAAACTCCTGGACTCAAGCAATCCACCTGCCTTGGCCTCCCAAAGTGCTGAAATTATAGGCGTAAGCCATCATGCCCAGCCTGGTCAGTGGGATTTTTAAGGCTCACAGAGTGATTCTAAAGCACAACAATGGTTTTGAATCACTGCACAGATGATCAGTCTCCTACATGTAGTTAAGAGAAATAGATCACATCTTCATCTCAACAGCAGTTACTGTTGTTGTTGTTACACTCTTACCATGGTCTACTTACAATATTTTAAAAATTAAGATATTAGGAAAGAGTTAAAAAGTAAGCCTATGTTGCTGCCCAGGTTGTGGTATTTATATACTAAAAAGAACTAGAGTTCTTTAAAGAAATGCCCTACTCAGGGCTGGGGCAGGAAATGCACAAGATGAACCTGAAAATTCACATTGTATCAGAAAGCAAGGAAGCTCTCCAAGTTGTGTCAAAAGAACTGAAGATGGGGAGGGAGTATCTTGAGGAAGCTCCCACTGTCAAAGATGGGACAATTTAAACATCAATAACTGTAATGGACTGAAACACAGGGAATACATAAAATCCATGAGTTCATCTAAAAATACATAAACAAAATTTAAAAAATAAAAATAAAAATCTTTTGATTCAGCCTTAAAAGGAAGGAAATCCTGTCACATAGTACAACATAGATGAATCTTAAGGACGTTATGCTAAGTGAAATAAGTCAGTCGGAAAAGGACAAATACTGTATGATCCCACTTACGTGAAGTACCTAGAACAGTCAAATTCACAAAGACAGAAGTTGAATAGTGGGTGCTAGGGCCTGGGGGGAAGGAAAAATGAGGAGTTGTTTAATGGGTATAGATTGTCCATTTTGTAAGATGAAAACGTTCTGGAGATCTGTTGTACAACAAAGTAAAGATTTTTAACACTACTGAACTGTACAGTTCAAAATGGTTAAGATGTTTAATTTTACATTTTTTAAACCACAATAAAGACAAAATAAAAATAAAATTTAAAACCTTTGGAGGGTGGTAGGGCAACAATTCATTAATCTGCTAACTGGTAAAGAAATAGAATCAAGCATTTCTCCCACTTTTGTGGTCAAAAAAAACACATTTCAGAGTGACCAAGTAGTTTATAAGGGAAAGTTCTCCCAATAAATGCAGAAGAAATAATAAAATTAGAAAAGTCACCATTTTGTAAGTCCAAATTAATGAATTTGTCTAGGAAATGGTCATAATTTTATAAAAATGACATAATAGTAAACTTCTGTACTGAAGTCATCAACCTTCCAACATTTGAACCTACAGATCGGTCTTAATATCACTAACCATGGGGTGACCAAGTAACATGTGCTGCCCAGTTTTAAGTACCAGCACCACCCATGACATTTTCTTTCCAAAATAACTGGCCTGGAACTTAATCACATATTTGGATCTAACCACCAGTTTACAGGTAATAAAGAGTAAAGAGGAACTGGTTAAACATACCAACCAAATAGAGAACATAAATTCTCCGGGATAAATGACCCAAATCCTTCAATGAATCAATAGTATAAAAAAAACAGAGGGAGGGAATGTTACAAAATTAAGAGATTTCGGAGACATAGCCAATTGTAATATGTGGACCTTATTTGAACTCTGATTCAAACAAAACAAACGTAAGAAAACATGTTTTTAGATAAGCAAGGCAAACTGACAAGACTATGTATTAGATAAACTGAAGAATGTTGTTATGTTAAATAACAATATTTTAAAACCTTATGTGTTAGCGGTATAAGCATTTGTGAGTGAAATGATATGTTGTGTGTTTTAAACTACTCAAGAAGAAAAGGGTTAGGGAAAGAGATAAAATAAGACTAATGAAATATAGCCAGTTGGTGGATCTGAGTAATGGGTATATGAGACTTCAAATGTTTTAAAATGTCAAAGTAAAAAGTTAAATGTATGCTAGTGTCTGTAACTTACTTAGAAATGTATAAAAGAGACTGATAGAAGGATGGATAAACAAATATGAGAGTGTAATAAAATGTCAGCAGTAGAATCTGGGTGATATGTATACAAATGTTCACTGTATGATTCCTTTTACTTTTCTTTATGTTTGAAAAATTTCATAATAAAATCTCTGGGGAAAAAAGTAAGTCTAGGTATAGTTCAGAACCTTCCTTAATAAATCTTAATTGTTATAACTTGTGCCTGACCTAACCCTATTTTTTTCCAGGACTTTCATAAAGTGAGATGAGTCACTGGAATCCTTTAACATATTTGAAAGCTTCCAAAGAATGATTCTAAGGCTTCTGATGAGTTTGATGAAAAGACCTTTCAGCAACTTGCCTTTCTTGGTTAAGACCATACTGCAATGATGTCATTAAACTACCCAATTCCTTTGTTTTGACCTTTGCATCTATATTTGGTTTCTTAACAGACTGCCCTGCATTTCACAGAAAATGCACTGACCAGTCATCAGCAAATTCTTGCCTGTTCTGAAGGTATATTTCTTATAATAAGTAAGCCAACTATGCTTTTGGCTTGAAGGCAAGTTTAATTAGGATGAATTAAATTAGTTAAATAGCTAAGTGAGTCAAATTAGCAAAGAACAATCCCTCTGGTGGCTAATACACATGAATTTCTACAGAAGCAAAACCAAGGCAAGACTCTGGTTACTAATACACCACTCAATTGCAACTACCCTTTGAGTCCTAGCATGAAAAACTAGTTAAGGTTTCCTATAATTATTATACTTATTTCCCACAAAAGGGCAAAATCGATTAATCGACTTGCATGAGGTCAAATGGAAAATGAGCTATTGAAGGAAGTACAGCACCTAGGGTTTGGGACTTCTGAACAACTAACACAACCCTTAAAGCACAAAAGCAAGCTGACTTGCAGATTTATTTCAGGGCAGATGAGTCAAGAGTGCAAGAGCCACGGCTTCCTTAAATGGAGTCTTCCCATGGCGCTACAAAAACATACCATATCAGAAATTTGCAAAGTGGTACAAGGATTTAAAGGAGATTTTTCTGTTTTGTCTATTTTACTTTGAAAAATTTATAACATTGATGACCCATAGAAAAAACAAAGTTTGATGTCAGATAATTCTTTAAAAATGTAATAAAGAAATATACTTTAAATTGTCTATAATTAATTTCACGTACTTGAAAGGGCTTCCAATCAGAAAACTGAAATTTAAATAAATGTATCAGCATTTCCTAACTTTAAATGCAGAGTACTAAATACCCTGAATTTTATTCTGAACACAGGTAGACTAAAATAGAGATTTTTATATACTATAATCCAAACTACAAAGCTGAATCAATTTTTCATTATGAGCATGAGAACAAAATTGGGAAATTGTATCTGAAAGCAGCCACTAATATAGACAATTAGTTGCATTTGGGAAAAAAAAGGATAGTCTTATTATGTTTTTCATATAATTTCATATATTTATTAATTCTTTTTATATTAAAATGTTTTCCAGAAGACAATAATGAGCAAATTTTTAATCAATTTCTCTAAATAATATGAATTGTATTTTTATAATTCGTAAATGTCAAAAACAATAGCTTGGTCCTCTACACCATAATAGTAAACCTCGAATATGAGACTTTTTTTTTTTGAGACAGTGTCTTGCTGTGTCACCCAGGCTGGAGTGCAGTGGCACAATCACAGCTCACTGCAGCCTTGACATCTTGACCTCAAGCAATCCTCCCGCCTCAGCCTCCTGACTAGCTAAGACTATAGGTGTGTGCCACCATGCCATGCTAATTTTTTTGTATTTTTTATAGAGACGTGGTTTCTCCATTTGCCCAGGCTTCAAACTCCTGAGCTCAGTCCACCTGCCTCAGCCTCCCAAAGTGCTGGAATTACAGGCATAAGCCACCTGGCCCATATGAAAGTCTTAATCCTTGATATAACATAATCAATAATGACGACAAGAGTGGTTTGCTCTTTTTTTCTCTCAAGATGCTTCATTTTGTGAGCAGAAATTCAGAAATCTTCACATTATCTTCTAGAGCAGGGGTCCCAACTCCTCTGCCATGTACTGGTACTGGCATGTGGTCTGCTACGAACTGGGCCACAGAGCAGGAGGTGAGTGGCAGGAGGGCAGAACATTAGCTCTTCCCAAGGTCTGCCTCCTGTCAGATCAGGGGCAGCATTGGATTCTTATAGGAGCACCAACCCTATTGTGAACTGTGCATGCAAGGGAGCTAGGTTGCATGCTCCTTATGAGAATCTAATGCCTAATGATCTGTCACTGTCTCCTGTCACCCCCAAATAGGACAGTATAGTTGCAGGAACACAAGCTCAGGGCTCCCACTAATTCTCCATTATGGTGAACTGTATCATTATTTTATTATACATCAAAATGTAATAATAATAGAAATAAAGTACACAATAAATGTAATGTGCTTGAATCATCCTGAAACTATCCCCCTGCCCACACCCCCATAACCCCAGTCAGTGGAAAAACTGTCTTCCATGAAACCGGTCCCTGGTATCAAAAAGGTTGGAGACTGCTGCTCTAGAGTATGCTACCGCAGCAGGTGTCTCATTTTACAGATCAAGCTTAAAGAGATAGATGTGAGCTGCTGCTACACCACACACTCCTTTAAGGACTTTGTAACCAGTCAAAGCCTTTCCACCCTGCCTGGATTAGAATTCTATGACACCAGGCCAGGTGTGATGGCTCATGCCTGTAATCTCAACACTTTGGGAGGTAGAGGCGGGCGGATCACTTGAGGCCAGGAGTTCAAGACCAGATTGGCCAACATGGTGAAACCCCGTCTTCTACCAAAAATACAAAAAATTAGCAGGGCATGAAAAACACAAAATACAAAAAATTAGCATGCACACTTGTAATCCCAGTTACTCAGGAGGCTGAGGCACAAGAATCCCTTGAGCTCAGGAGGAAGAGCTTGCAGTGAGCCAAAATCACGCCACAGTACTCTAGCCTCGGTGATAGAGCAAGATTCTGTCTTAAAAAAAAAAAAAGAAAAAAGAATTCTATGACACCAGAGTTATTAATCATTAAAGAACAAGAATAAATCATTCTCTCCAAACCAGTGTTTCTGCAATGGTCGATCAAACTGGCCAGGTGATGATCACAAAGCAGACAGGTCTATTTCACTTAGACTTGGAGTTTCCAGCAGGGACTTCTGGGTGCTGAAGGGCACCAGGGGAAGCCAGAGCAAGGAGGGCAGTGGGGGAGCCTGGTGAATAAAATCCATTAGAAAGAATCTGTATTTGAAGACCTGACTGCTGTTCTCTTACAGGTCACAAATACTTGGCACTTTTTTCAAGGCTAAAGAGTGAACCAGTGACATTCAGTGTGCATTAAACTCCAGTCACAACGTATGAGGCAATTCTAACTGTAGCAGAATGTAGTGCTGACAGCAGAAAACATTCCTGACTTCTTTATCTGGCTCTAAAAAATGACTGTGGTAAAGAAACAGTTTCGAAGACTCCAGATATTAATTTAAATATTTGTGATAGTCATAAAGAAAGATCATTTCTTATAGTAGGCTGATTTACACATAACTGTAGATCAATAGTCATGTAAAACACAACCTTTCATAATGGAAATCAATGCTCTATCATGAATGCTGAGAAACTCTAACAATCATTAGTCTAGTAGGTGCAGACATCATGGCTTATCACCCATAATCACAGTTTGGCAGCCTAGGTTAAGAGAGTCACAAAATGAATCATTTAGTTTAACAACTCAGTTTGCACAGAGAATTATAAATGCATATATCCTTCCCATGCTACACACCCACTACTGTGGTTTATGCCAAATAGTATATAAACAGATATAAAAGGCAGTGAAAAAGAAACAGGAGATTAAAGAGCCTTCTAACACATAATCACCAAATGACCTAGAGAGCTCAGAAGGACTCCTCCCAAGCCAGCTTCTTCCACCACGTTGTAAAGGAGTATTTTAAGACTGTGGTTTTTATTTTGCATGATAAAAATGGAAAGAGGGTTTTCTTGCATTGCCCTTTACTGCCTTAGGTTGAAAAGCTACTGACCGGGAAGGTCATTCCAGCATTTTCCATAGCTTCAACATTACAAGTACAGATGCAGAAGGTAATGTAAAATGGAGCCACTTAATCCGGTGAAGTTTTTTTGTGACAAGGTCCCTTTAAAGACTATTATCCTGGTTTCTATCCACCCTTTGATAGAATCCAATGTGTACTAGACTTAAACTGAATCCTCTAAATATTCTCCCTATCTGTATCATTAACATAAAACAGCCTAAATGGCATGACAGATGAGGAAGACGGCGCCATTTGTAAGCTAAGCAGACCCAAAGCCACTCGCTCACTAGGCCAGCCAAACAAGGTCCCTTCTGAGGGGCTTTCACAGACATGCATCTACTAACCACTTCTGAGTAGTAATCTGTTCTCTGCTAGTAAACAGTACAGATGTATTTTAATAAGAGGATTGCAAGTTGGCAATCTTTTTGATTTTGGATCATTTAGGAACAAGAATGGCCATCCCATCACTACAGCAATGTCAAGCCAGTAAGACTTGACTTGTTTTTCATTGCTGTCACCCCCAGGTAGGAGTCCTGGGCGCTAGTAAGGACAGCTGCTCTGTGAGCTTCAAGGTCTTCTTTCAGAATGTCACTGTGATTACAGAACCTATAAAATAAAACAGGTGCTGCAAGAGATGCTTACTTAAGCACAGATTGCCAGCTTCTAGAATCTACGGTGGTTCTTCATGGTTTACTGAAATATATCTGTAATATAATCTGAACATTAAAATGCAGCAACTATACTGTCTCTCAACAAAGATATAAAATGGGGCAGTTTGAAAAACTTGTTTGTGCATATGCAGCAATTTTAAATCCATCAGAGGAAGTAACTTTTAACCCTTTGTTGACTTTACTGATGTTCAAATCCACAGCTGGGCAATCTCGTTCCACATTCCACCTGACTGATAGGTATGCTAGATAATCTTAACAGCAGAAAAGGCTAATTTTATATTGTCAATCATAACAAAGTTAGATCCCTACAACTCGTATGAAATTTACTTAAATTGTCACTGCTAAGAAATTGAAAACTTCTGGCTGAAGTATAGGTTACGTCCTCTATTTCTGAGTGTAGGAAAATGACTACCAGTTTTCCATTCAGATCCTACTGTAAAATTTTCTTTATTCTTAATAAGAATAGGAAAGTATGGAAAGAGGGATTTATCCTTTATTATCTATATCCAGTCTATTGGGTAAGTGATAAAAGTCTATCAATCTGGTCAGTGTTTTAGGTTAGATCTGTCATTACATCATAGTAGCCTTCAAACAGATTGGTTAGTTACTATCTTTTTAAAAATGTCTATTTTGGGGGATGCATGATTCTAAAAAGCTACAGGAGAAGATATTAAAGACAACACAGTGTTTCTATTTTACAGGAGCTGTTCATATTTGTAGTTGGGAATATTCAACACATACCCTAAAAAGAAAATGAAGATTAGTTACAAAGCAACTTATAAAGCAATATGTTAATTTACAAAGTACTAATTTGTAAACAGTACTACAGCTGGTGAAGTTACTGGACCTAGTTGATGGTCATGTGCCTGATGCGATACAGATGAAGGAGACGTGGTCCATCTATTGCAGGGTGAGTGACAACTGCAGACTCAGGCCTACCCCTACTCTGAAGTGTGTCTTTGCACTGGGAAGGAAATAGTAACAGGCACACAGGATTCAAGTGCTGTTCTTGACTCTTACCCACACTGTTGGTGCTCCTGCTCCTTGCCAAGTCCCAAGCTTCCATCTAAACTCTAAGCCTGGATTCTTAGTTCTTACAGGTCAGACCCTGAGTTGAGTCCTTCACTCCTCCGTTCTGCTGCCCCAAAGCTTCCAGGCTTCAGGCCTATCTGACTTATAGTACCTATGAATACCTCTTATTGCCTAAGCAAAATTTGGATCCTAATTCTTCCTGGAAGCCTTTATCTTGTTATCACTCAATTCCCAGAATAACACCTGCCCTTTAGAGGTCCCACCAATGGTGAGCCGACTTCAGGGCAGTAAAAGAGAACATGTAATCAATGGTGAGAGGTACAGAGCAGGCCACCAGACAATCAGTAATTATGAAGCAGTAAAGACACAGAGAGATCACTGGAGTCCCAGGGGCACTAAGGAGGAGGAACTTGAGCCAGGCAGGGTTTTAGGGAGAAGGGGAGATGATGTTTGAAACTAAGGAGAGACACAGGCAAAAGTGATGGGAAATGGCAGGGTAAAGAGGTGTGGGGACCAGCAAGGGAGACAAGTTTGGCTGGGTGGGGGTTGCTGCTGGTGACAGGATAATAAAGGAGAATTAAATTCAATATGAAACATTGGAAAGAATATAGCAATAAGCTTGCGGACTTCTGAGCCATCGCTGGCTTGAAAGCAGTGTTTTTCAGAGGGTTAGCCTGGCAGCCCTGCAAGGAGGGAGTTGGTGAGGAGAGACCCGAGGCCCAGAGACCATTCAGGGGACTGACCTTGTGTTGTAGATAGCAGAGGAAGAACAGTAAGTAGGTGAGGCAAGGGAGAAAGAAACAGTCCTTTACTGCTCACCTGGGGAGCACTCAGCTGCCTACAGGGAAGGTAACCAACACCATGCTGGCTGCTGGTGGGGTGGGGATGTGGAGAGCTCGGGCCAGTGCCTCCACCAAAAGCTCCCCCTGGGGAGTGTGTGTCCCAGTGAACCTAGATCTTCTTAGTCTTTAAGAAAAGCTGGAAGTTTATAATTGCAAATTTTGTTTTTATATAACAGCTCCCAATTTTTAAAATGTGGTGACTAATTCGAAAGGTTGTCTACCCACTGACTGGACAAAGAGAACCCATCTGTAGCCCAAGGCAGGCCTGCAGGCCACCAGCTTATGATCTCCAGGCTTCGATTCCCTTTAGTCCCACTTCCCAAACCAGAATGCAAACCTGGAGCAAGGACCATGGCTTAATGTTTTTGGACATCCTCTGAAAGGTTAGTACTGTGCAATAGTGGAAACTGGCTGACACTCTGTGGTGCTGGCGGGTGCTGCAGTGGGAGCAGGTTCCCTCCATGGGAAGGTGTATTTTATCTCTGCCATCCTTAGGAATGGTGACAACAGAAGGCAGCCTGACTTTAAGTGGTCTTATTGTTTTCAAATTCTCCCACAGAATGCACCTACTTATTACCTGCATCTGCACTCCTCTAACATTCCCTTACTACCACCATACCATGGCACGTCAGTGCTCAGTAATGCTTGATTGTCCTGAAAGGACAAATGCTAGATAACCTTTGTTCTTTGCCAATCTGATCAATATAAGTGTCAGACTTACTTAGCCTAGCTCATCTCACAGCCCACTAGAAGCTTCCCTGAATACCTTACTCATAGGAATCTTTCTTATCCCTGAATTCTTTGGCACAAAAAAGACAACATCTTACCTTCTTTCTTTGTGCTATTCCATAGTTGAGTCATGCCTGCCAAGTCTTCTCAACAAGAGCAAAAGTCTGGTAAGAATAGCAACCGTATTTCTGAATTTTTATTTTACTTCACAATTGTTACAGCACTCGGCACAATGTTGAGCATATAACTTAATGATACTACATGTCGAATGACAAGCCGAAACTTAAACCTAGATAAAAGAAATTCACATGACACACTTATGTTTACAGTATATATATATTATAAAAATGAGATGGAGTCTCGCTATGTTGCCCAGGCTGGTCTTAAACTCCTGAGCTCGAGCGATCCTCTCACCTTAGCCTCCCAAAATGCTGGGATTACAGACATGAGCCACTGCACCTGGCTGACAGTATTTCTTGTAATGTTGTTGTTACACCAGTCCAAGGCTTTCCCCCTTGGTACTGGGGGATCAATCAGCTGGCCACAAGCACTATGCACAGAGCTTATGATCTACTCTAACTCAGAACTTTGTCTGGCTAAAAGATGAGCTGGCTTATGCTGAGGATTTCTAACAGTGCTCTTCCCAGATACCAGACTTTAGTATATAAAATATTCATCAGTTCTTTTGCTGAAAAGAACTCTACTAAAGAATTCAAACACTGTATGGAGTTAAATAATAAAGACTATGTGTTATAAAAACATTGTAACTATTTTAGAACTCAAGACCGCAATTCCTTCTTCTATGTGCATTCCTGCCAAAATCATTAGAGCTAGAAGGGCACTGGCCTGAGAAACCCATGTCCAGTCTCTGACACCAACACACTAGCCCTCCCATCACCTTGCTCTGTGTGAGGCCTGGCAGGTGGAGAAACTGCTGAATGACAAGTAACCTTGGGATGCACAACTGGTACTTTAAAGATGTGTATCTTATCTTACCCAACAGCAGTTAAAGCATGGAATAAATTTTTTAAAATTTGGCCAAATTAAAAATAATTGTTTTCTAGCTTCATTTTCAGTCACACAGAATTTAGGAGATAACTCCATTCCAGGCTATGGTGAACACTGAAATTAAGGCACAGAGTTTTTTAAAGTGAGTAAGAGAGAAAAGATGCTATGCTCAGAACTGCAAACTGAGAATTACTTCTTGGCAAAAATGACCCTGTGTGAGGGCTACAGAAAATAAACTTTTCCTTAACCCTACCAGATAACTTTTACACATTCCTGCCATTGTTATCTTTTTGGTGAGTTAGTTTTGTGTTTCAGTTGTGGCACGATAGGCTTGATTTGCGTATTTTATTTTCTCCAAGGAACAGCAATCTCAAAATGATGTGGTAATCTCTGATTATAAATAGTAACAAGTTTGCCAACATTGGGGCTCAGAAGCCGGTATCCCAAAATACAGCACTTTGAAATGCTGGGCTGAAACAGTGATGCAAGGTCTCTCTGATCTTCCTCACCTTCCTGTCTCTCAATTCTCTGTCTCTCCTAAAGCACAGGATGCAACTGTTCTCTGAAGTTCCCTTATCTGCCTAAAGTCTGGACCTGCTGGAAGAAGAAAACAATCACCTCTGGTCCCATCTCTGAATTTTCATTAATTTAACTTACACTGCAGGAAGAAAGACTAAGTCTGTCAACACACCTGGACAGGTTTTGTCACAAACCACTGTCTACTCTGCAGGGCCAACAGACTTTGTCCCAGGCCACTGTATGTTCTTCAAGTCCATTCATTTTTCCCTAAAAATCATTGACTATCTCCCAGATTGCCACCTTTCAACATCTCCCCTCCTCTGTGAAGAAGGGTAAAAAAAGTATCCATGCCCCAGTGGGTTACTGGGTAATTATTCTCCTGTAATTCCCCTGTGCTGTGCACATCAAAATAAATTTCACAAGTCTTTTCTCCTATTAATCTGCCTTTCATTGGCTGATTTTTCAGGGAAGCTTATGTGTCCCCTAAGTGATGAACATGTAATTCAGGAATACCTTGTATTCAGAAAGGTGGGAAGAGGCAAGGCAGCCAACCTTTGTTATCCAATTCCGACTGTTTTCCAGTAATGCAAAAAAGCTGGCTAGGAAACTCAACTTCCATCTTCTCATGGGATTGGCCCTACCTTCCATCCTGGTCCTGTTCCTTGAAGCCCTGGTTTCCTTTCTTCCAA
>PVKP010023448.1:23055-36372 GCA_004027715.1 Plecturocebus donacophilus
AGCAGTCTGGGGCTGCTTTTTTTTTTTTGTTTTAAACAACTCCCATCTCCTCCCTGCCAAAAAAAACAAAATAAATTTGTTAACCTCATACACTAAAAATTCCTTTCAGGTACAAATCAACTAAGGTTAATTTCCCTCTTGGATGCTTCCCCGCCCTCTGTTCTCTTCTAGCATGTGTGCAAAGACAAATTAAAGCAAAATGAACAGGCTTCCTTATTTCATATTTTAATTTTTAAACCATGATGATTTCTTTAGCCTCTATGAGGATCAACAAACATCCAGTCACTGCCTCAAAGTTTTCCAAAGTTAAAAAACAAAAAATAATTTAGTTGTGGTTGCTTTCTTGGAATGCCAAAGCCTTTGCCTGGCTCACCTCTCCAGGAATGCCTGGCCACCATGCTTTCCCATAGGCTCAAAACAACCTTTCCTGGGAGTACCCTGAAAACCCTTCCACCCAGTGCATTCAATTTCTTTAATGTTTCTTAAAAGTGCAATATTCATTTATAAACAGTTGTATCTACTTTCCTTCTGCCTGGCATGTTTATTACATGAAAAACTTGCAGGCTGCAAAGTCTGTTTAAATTATGTTTACCAACCTGACCACTCTCAGCAACCAAAACAATTCTCTTTACTCCATATGTAATATCACTAAATTCGGTGACTAACACCATGCCTGAGATGGATACTTAATAACTATTTGTTTAATAAATGAACAAATGCTTTATGAGGGAAAAATGGTAGAATTGGTGATAAGGTGGTCATTAAAATGCCCCAAGTTTTGTTTTCATTCCAACCAAGCATTCCAAACTCCATCAATTTTCATCCATTTAATGCAGTTTCATTCCATCTCTTCCTGCCAAGCTCCTGACTGGCTAGTTTACCTCCCTGTCCACCTTCCCGCCCCTCCCTCCACCCCCTGCCACTCCATCTTACAATTAGAACTCACTAAGGCCTAGGCTGGGCATCCGAAATTGATGTGCAGTTCCAGCTTTACACTATGAAAAGATAAATTCATCTATTGTTTATTGACAGGGCAATTCTAAACATAAACAGGCTTTGATCTTTAAAAATATATGGTCTGGATAGAAAAAGATTACTTTTAAAACTATCACATTCTGGTTTTGGTTTTTGCATATAATTCCTAAGGAAATTTGTTGCTTACAATCAACAACATTTAGAATCCTCCTATCACATGGACACAGGGAGGGGAGCACCACACACTGAAGTCTGTCAGGGGGAACTAGGGGAGGGACAGCGGGGGGAGGGTGGGGAGTTGGGGAGGGATAACATGGGGAGAAATGCCAGATATAGGTGATGGGGAGAAAGGCAGCAAACCACATTGCCATGTATGTACCTATGCAACAATCCTGCATGTTCTTCACATGTACCCCAAAACCTAAAATACAATAAAATATATATATATATAAAGAATCCTCCTAAGACCCATGAAAATTTTTACTTGAAACAGATGTAGAAGAATGCATTCAGGTACCAAACACTCAAAGACCACAACTGCTACAAAATATTACTAATGAACCAAAGCAGACTATTGCCTGCGAGTTGGAACCTGAGAGGCTAATTCAATATTTGTGACATACAGGTTATCCCAAAGCCATTTAGCACCCTCATCAGTAAGAGAAATCTCTAGTGACTCTCCCATCCACAGGTACATAAATCCAACTGGGAATCAGAGAGGTCTGTAGAAGCTGTACCTCCATAAGGATGCAAATTAAGATTAAACAGTGTAACAATTGGCTAGCGCTAATCCTTTTACAGAGGTGTAAATGGCTATTGAGAACTGAATTCGGGGCTGCTAGCTTTTGCAAAGTAGCATTACAGGCAAATTTCACCCAAGAGCAATGCCCAGCCGTCTACTCTGAGGACTATTGATAAAACAAAGTTTAATAAAGCCAGTGTAATTTGCTTGTTTTGATATCACATTTCTTGGCCATAAATCTAAGCATGTACTAGAAACCACATCAAGAATTAGTGTCCTGGGAAAATAAACTGGAAGCGACTATCTCAAGGCTGACACCCAATGACTGGAACAGCTGTATGTGAAGCCACAGTGAAATTTGTATACAGAGTTTTGTTTGCCACACAAAACAGTTGTAGAAAGGACAAACACATACATAGTTAAACAGTATTTTTCTTTTAAAGGGCTGTCTTACAAAACCTGTGTTTTGGTGGCTACCTCAGTCTCCATTGTGCAGCCTCCTGGGTGGTCCCTTCCAGGAGGCCACTTGAAGGGAACACAATGCCAAAAAGGAGGGAAGGAGGGGACAGGGACACAAAGGCCAGCAGAGCAAGGCGACTACAGCAGGCTGTGGACCAGGGGTCAGCAAACAACGCTCCTTCTCTTTACCCAGGAAACAAGGGCTCCTTCTCTTTACCTGGAAACAGTGTGATGAAGCTGACAGCTTGAATTATGGGCTACATTTGGTAGGGTACCGTCTGTCTGCACTAATGTCCTCTTCATTGTAGCACAGGCTGCACAAGCAAAACCCTTGCCTTTCCCCTACTTTGGCCTCTGAACAGACCTCATCATTCTCCATTTTAATTTTCAGAACTAACCCCCTCCCATATGAATTTTTTAAAAAGTTTCTTAACAGAGAGCTAGAAGGCATGGGAGAATTTATAATACATATTTCTCTCCACCTTAAAGAGAGAACCCATCACACATTTTTCCCTACATCCTTAAATCGCCTGAACCCATCACCTGTTTTTAATAGCCAAGAATCATTTGTAATGGTGGCAGACATCCTTTATGAAATGAATAACATTCCCTCTTTGATAACTCTATGGATCCCAAACTTAACCGTTCACAGAACAGGGGTTCTGTTTTTTTCAGGCTGAAAAAAATCCTGAGCCCACTGGTACCATCTGAGGCTTGGGCAAAGCCAGCCTGAAGACTGTCTTCCACTGGACTGCATTGACATGTGCAATGAAAGAGTGCCAGTGCATACAAAGAGAAAATACACTTTAAAAAGGGGTGAAAAGGACCAAAAATAATTCCTGTAATTTACTGTTTCTGTATCAGTTTTATTTTCATTGTAAGCATGCCAACTCTTTGGTTATAAAATACAAAATGTTTTGCATGGCTTGAAGAATATTTAGCACATATGTAAAAAGAAACGGTCATTAAAACATCCCCATTATGGGAAGATTTCCAAGGCCATCCATGAAAGCCGTGAAGCTAGCCATACAGCCAAAGGCGCCCTTGCCTCTACAGGGCAAGCACCATAGAGCTGTGGTACATGCTTTTTAAGCTTTGGAATTCAGAAGATTAATTTTTAACTGCTTTACCGACATATGATTCACTGATCATAAAATTCACTAATTCACTAACACTTCAATCGTTTTTATTAGTATACTCAGAGTTGTGCAGCCATCATACAACTGAATTTTAGAACATTTCTGAAAGATGGTGTTAATTTTTTTTTCTGATTATAAAAGCAGTATCTATTTATCCCGGACAACTTGCCTGTGGCATTCCCATTTTAACCCACCAGACACAGGTCAAACGCCTTGCTGGGGTAGAGTTCTGTCTCTAGACTCCATCCCTTTCGCTCTTTCCTACATCTACTAACCTTTCTTTGGACCAAATTCAGCAATGCTGTGGTTGCCTATTCAATGTCCATCTTTCTTCTTCCTTTTGGTGGAACCCCATTTTGTTCAGTAATCAACCTCTCTCTTGTATAACTCATGGGGCAATACCCCTTGCCTGATTCAGGAGTAGACTGTGATTAGGCTAAGCTAGGGATGACCAAATCCAGTCACGGCCTGCTGTTGTATAGCTCTTGAGCATATTGTGAGAGAGAAGACAGAGAGAGGGAAAAGGAGGAGAAAAGAAGCCTAAAACATTTATTATTATTATTATTATTATTATTATTATTTTGGAGACCGTCTCACTCTGTTGCCCAGGCTGGAGTGCAGTGGCACAATCTCAGCTCACTGCAACCTCCGCCTCCCAGGGTCAACTGATTCTCATGCCTCAGCCTCCCAAGTAGCTGGAATTACAGGTGCGTACCAACACACCCAGCTAATTACTGGTATTTTTAGTAGAGACGGGGTTTTGCTGTGTTGTCCAGGTTGGTCTCGAACTCCTGAGGTCAGGCAATCCACCCACCTTGGCTACCCAAAGTGCTAGTATTACAGGTGTGAGCCACCACACCCGGCCTTACTATTTGGTCTTTTACAGAAAAGGCTTCCTTAGTCTAGGCCAAATATAGTAACTGTTGCCAGTAATTAACTTAGGAATGGGTCTCTGAACAAATTTTGGTCAACGAGATACAAGGGGAAGTCTACTGAATGCCTTCCTTGCTTCTAACAGAGACCCAAGAAGAGAGAGTCTCTTTCTGCCTTTGGAAGCTATAAGGCTGTGGTGTCTAGATGGGGTCCTTGGTACTTATCCACCACCTCACTTCTCACTGTGTCCTCAGATGGTGGGGGACAGACAGCGTGCTCTTGTGTCTCTTCTTATAAGAGCATTTAATTCTATCATGGCAGCCCTACCATCCTGACCTCATCTAACACAAATTATCTCCCAAAGCTCCCTTCTCCAAGTATCATCACACTGAGGGTTACAGCTTTAACATAATGAATTTTAGAGGGACACAAACATTCAGTCCATAATAGTACTGCTGCTGTCACTTTGCTTCCAGCCGTAGGAAGAGGTCAACACTGAGGATGTCAGAGCAGGGAAATGGAAAGGATCTGGGTCTTCGACAACAAAAGTGAAGGGCAGTACCAACCAACTCCATGGCCCGCTCTACTTCTGGCCTTCGAGAAATAAGCCAGAACAAATGTATTTCTTATTTAAATGTGTTTGAGACAGTGTTCCTGTTATTGGCAGCCAATAGCATCCTGATATATCAAGATAACTAATAGCTGAATGTTCAACAATGCCAGAAAACTAAGTTTTAAAAAAGAACTCTGAAGCCAGGTACAGTGGCTCACACCTGTAATCCCAGCACTTTGGGAGGCCAAGGTGGATCACTTGAGGTCAGAAGTTCAAGACCAGCCCGGGCAACATGGTAAAGCCACGTCTCTACTAAAAATACAAATATTACCCAGGTGTGGTGGTGCATGCCTGTGATCCCAGCTACAAGGGAAGCTGAGGCATGAGAATCACTTGAACCTGGGAGGCAGAGGCTGCAGTGAGCCAAGATCACGCCGCTGCATTCTGGCATGGGTAACAGAGTGAGACCCTGTCTCAAAAGGAAAAAAAAAAAAAAGAACTCTGATAGATAGCTTTTCAGTAATTCAAATTTATGTTTCACTGAAAAGAATCTAAGGAGGTATTTTAAAATGACAAATGTGCATACTGTCCCTAATATGTCTCCTCTTTGTCCTTTTAAAAAATCTGAGTTAACAACAGAACCTTCGCCTTTGGTGTGGCTAAGGCAGCAAAAGGCAAGACGAGATGGCTGTTCTTGTGTGGGGACTGGAGAGATGAGGAAAAGACACTCTGCAGACCCTGACTGCATCCCCTGGGCCTGCAGTGCTGCTGTTTGCTGGCTTGTGAGCCACTCCTTTGGTTGGAATAACAACAGTTCCCAGATATGGGCATGCTGGCTTATCTCCAGGCCTTTGCTCAGATGCCATGATATACAGAAAACTCTAAAGATCACATACAACACATACATGCCGCACACTGTTAGAACTAATAAATGAATTCAGTAAAATTGTAGGATACAAAATCAACACACAAAAATCAGTTGCGTTTCTATACACTAACAACAAACAGTCTGAATATGAAATTCAAAAAATAACCCCATTTACAACAGCACCAATAAGGATAAAATATAATATAGGGGTAAATTTAAGGAAGTAAAAGACTTCCATGCTAAAAACTACAAAACATTGATGATAGAAATTAAAGAAGACACAAGTAAATAGAAAGAAATCCATGTTCATGGATTAGAAGATTTAATATTGTTAAAATGTCCATCCTACAACGCAACCTCCAGATTCTATGAAATCTCCATCAAAATCTCAATGGCATTTTTTTTTTCAGAAATAGAAAAACAAGACTAAAATTCACATGGAATCACAAAAGACCCTGAATAGTCAGGACAATCTTGAGAAAGAAGAAAAAGTCAGAGGCATCACACTCCTGATTTCAAAATATATTACAAAGTTACAGTAATCAAAATAGCATGTATTGGCATAAAGAGAGACATATAGATCAATGGAACATTTAGAATAGAGAGCCCATATATCAATCCATGCAAATGCAGTCAACTGATCTTTGACAAAGGTGTCGAGCATATATGATGAGGAAAGGACAGTCTTTTAACATACGGTGTTGGGAGAAACTGGAAATTCATATGCAAAAGAATAAAACTGGACTCTTATACCACACATAAAAATCAACTCGAAATGAATTAAGGATTTAAATGTGAGACCTGACGCTTTGAAACTCCTAGACAAAGAGATAGGGAAAAAGCTTCATGACACTGGCAAAGATGTCATCGATATGACACCAAAAGCACAGGCAAAAAAGCAAAACTGTCTGGACAAGTGGGACTACATCAAACTACAAAGTGTCTGAATAGCAAAGGAAACTATTAACAGATTAAAATATGGGCTAGAGACTTAAATAAACATTTCTCCAATGTCTCCCTAAAACATACAGATGGCCAACAGGTATATGAAAAGATGCTCAGCACTAATCATCAGGGAAATGCAAATCAAAACCACAGAAAAGTATCAATTCATATCTGTTAGGATAGCTATCATCAAAAAGAATGAAAGATAACAAATGTTAGCAAATATGTGGAGAAAACTGGAACTCTAGTACACTGTTGGTGGGAATGTAAAATCATGCAGATGCTATAGAAAACAGTATGGAGATTCCTCAAAAAATTAAAAGTAGAACTACCATTTGATCCAACAATCTCAATTTTGGGTATTTATCCAAAAGAACTGAAATCAGGGTCTCAAAGCGGAACACTTCAATGTTCACCATAGCACTATTCAAATAGTAAAGATTCAGAAACAACCAAAATGTTCATCAATGGATGAATGGACAAAGAACATATACATATAATGAAATACTATTCTGCCTTAAAAAGGAAGGGAATTTTGAGACATGTCCTAACGGATGAATTCTGAAGACATCGTGATAAGTGAAATGAGCTACATATCATTTCTCTACCAAGTCCAATCTACTGATAAGCCCATCAGAGGCATTCTTCATTTCTGTTACAGAGTTTTTTAATTCTAGCATTACTTTTTTATTCCTAATTATAATTTCCATCTTTCTGTTTACATTATCAATCCTTTCCTGTACATTGTCCTTCTTCCTTTAGAGCCCTAGCTCCCTAGCATATTAATCAGTTATTTTAAATTCCTAGTCTGACAAATCCAACATCTGCCATATCTGAGTCTAGCTCTGATGCTTGCTCTGTCTATTCAAACTGTATTTTTTTTTTTTTTTTTTTTGCCTTTTAGTGTGTCTTGTAATTTTTTGTTGAAAGCCAAGCATGACATACTAGGTAAATAGTCCTTTAGGGTGACTATGTAAACAGGCCTTCAGGGTGAGGTTTTATGTTCATCTGGCTAGAAGTTAGGCTATGTTTATTGTTTGTTGTAGCTAGAAATGTAGGTATCAGAGGCTAACATTTCCTTGGGTGTCCTTGTTTTTGTCTTCTTCCCTTGTCTTCTTCCCTGAAGACTTATTTATTTATGTTTTTGAGAAGAGTCCCACTCTGTCACCCAGGAGAGTGCAGTGGTGCGATCTCGGCTCACTGCAACCTCCGCCTCCTGGGTTCAAGTGATTGTTGTGCCTCAGCCTCTCAAGTAGCTGGAATTACAGGCGCCCGCCTCCACGGCCAACTAACTTTTGTATTTTTAGTAGAGTTGAGGTTTTGCTCTGTGGGCCAGGCTGGTCTCGAATTCCTGACCTCAGGTGATCCACTCGTTTTGGTCTCCCAAAGTGCTGAGATTATAGGCATGAGCCACCATGCCCGGCCTACTTTCTTTTTCGGACAGGGTCTTACTCTGTTGCCCAGGCTGGAGTACAGTGGCACAATCTCGGCTCACTGCAACCTCTGCCTCCTGGGTTCAAGCAATCCTCCTACCTCAGCCTCCTGAGTCGTTGGGAATACAGAAGCGCCACCATGACCAGCTAATTTTTGTATTTTTTGGTAGAGACTGGGTTTCACCACATTGGCCAGGCTGGTCTCAAACTCCTGACTGCAAGTGATACGCCTGCCTTGCCTCCCTAAGTGCTGGGATTACAGGCGTGAGTGAGCCACCATGCCTGGCCTCCTAGAGACTTCTTAACTAAGGTCTGAGACATGTGGTTCATTCAGTTGTATAAGAGTTTCCTGCTACTATACAGGATCCCTATTGATGTGGTGGCAAGGTATGGGGGAGGGGAAGCCTTTATGGTCCGTGGATTAAGTCTCAGTCTTCCAGTGACCTGTGCCCTGACCTGAGCTGTGACATTCACAAGTGCTTCTTAGTGCCTATCTAACCCCTGCCTTTGCTCCTTGTCACTCATGTTCTTCTGACTGAGGCTAGACGCCTATATGGTGAGATGGCTGGCAAAGGATGGGGAACTGGGTTCATTCAAGTTGGCCAAGAGACTTCTTTCAACATCTCCTATACAGACATCAAGTAACAGTGACTGTGATTATGATTATTGCCCATTTTGCTGAGGATCACCTCTCAGGACTATTCCCTTCTTAGAAACCTGGTCTGGATTTTTAAAAATTTAAACCAAAATAAGGATAATGAAAGTCTTAGATTTTTCAGATGAAACTAGATGAGCTAACGGGAAACGCACAGGCAAGATAAGAATGAAGTGACAGGTGGAAAACAAAGGGAATACTCTCATGGCCACACCTACTGGCACTGGGTTATTTTTCCAGAAGTATAATGCATAGCCTTACTTTGGGAACAAAGGCCAGAATCTGTGTGGTGGCAAGAAAAGGCTCAGGGGCCACCTGTGTTGAGGGGCAAAGGTCACGTTCAAGAAAAACAAGCAACTGTGCTGATGAAAACAGACAAATAAGAACAGACATTTGAAGGCATCATCACATCTGAAGGAAAGCTGAATTTCTAAATATGCTTCCAGCTCCTCATAAAGTGAATTTAGGGTCAATTCTAAAAGAACATAGTACAAACCTATTATTCCAGGCACATGACTTTCAGCAACAAATTTTTCTCAGATGTAATAACTTCTTTCCTACATTTAACTTTGAAGAGGGGCTAAATTAAAATCACTGGATGGGATTCAATCTATGCGATCACATTTTTATGACCTTGAGAAACCAAGGCTTTCATTTGACTTAGTTTAAAAGGCAACATTACATTCTGTTTTCAGTCACACTCCAGGGGGAGAGAGAACAAAGCAACTTTGCAAGTACTTTGTTCAAGCTTGAATAAAGGCACATAGCACTTCATCCGCTTATTTAAGGCTGGAAAGCACAAAAATCAATATGGATGGAGCAAAAGGTCAAATTGCCACTGTTTAATTTCTTTTCTTTTTCTAATTAAAGAATCTAATTTGCTTCTTGAGCTTCCTATTTAACCTTATAAAATATTATCCTTGATGATACTACTATCTAGGTAGTAAAGATTTACTGGGACACAGCATAGGGTACCAGTTAAGAACACAAACTCTGGACACAGAGGGCCAGTTTGGCGCACATACAGCTGTTTTATGACTTTCCATATGTTACATAACTCCCTGTGCTTCAGTTTCTTCATCTGTAAAATGATGATGATAATAGGATTAAATTATTATAAATAAAGGTGTTAAAACAGTGCCTGGCATGGAGTCAGTAATATTGAAGGGTATATCACCATTATGGTTGTGATTTAGATGGTAGCAAACAGAAAATAAGAGCGTGCATTCTGGCATCAGATTGTTGGCTTAGCCCCTAGCTGCACCTCTGTGACCTGCGCAAGTTACTTAAGCTTTCTAAACCTCATCGGAAGCATTCTACTTGGCACCTGCAGCACAAGACCCACTCTTGGTTCTCCTCATTCTTCCCTGCAGCATCTTCTCAAGACTCCTTTGCTGATACCTTCTGATCTTCCCGACCCTGAATGTGGAGTCATGCCCTGGGCAGCTTTCCTATTTATATTCACTCTCTGGTGTTGTTCTTAGGGCCCATGGCTTTAAAATGCATTTATACCCTGATGATTTACAAATTTATTTCTCTAACCCTGACTTCTCTCCGGATTCCAGGTTCATGAAATCTATCTGCCTACTCAGCATTTCCCTGTGAATGTCAAAAAGTCATCTCAAATGTAACATACCCAGAACTTCTTTCTTTTTTGTCCCTCAAGTCTGTGCCTCCTTCATGTTCCTTATCTCAATAAATAACTCAATGGTTACTCTCCTAGTCAGTCTGCCCCTAAACCTTGGAGTCATCCTTCTGCTCCCTTTCTCATAACCCACACCCAATCCATAAAGAATCCAGCTGGTTCTTTTATATAAAAATATATCCAGAATCTGACCACTTCTGACAGCCCCACTGCTGCCACCACAGTCCAAAGCAACAGCACTTCTCTGCAGGATCTCTGCAATACTCTCCAAACAACACTCCCTGCTCCCACCCTTTCCCCCAGTTTATTTTCCGTAAGTGGCCAGAGTGAGTCTTCATTCCACTTGAGGTTCAATCCAAAGTCCTTCCTTCAGCCTACTGACCCTTCACGATGCAGCATACTGATATTCTCTGACTCCAGCCTCTCCCTTCTCCCTATCACCTGTCCAAATTCAGGTGCACCAGCCACTTTGCTGTTCCAGGAAACAGTATGCTGCCACCGCATGGCCTCTGTACTGTGGTTCCCTGTGCCTGGTCTGCTTTTTCTCAAGACATGTCCCATCCTGCTCTCCTCTCTCCCCAGAGGAGAGAGGAAGCATAATCTAAGAAACAAACACATAGGCTGAGCACGGTGGCTCACGCCTGTAATCCCCGCACTTTGAGAGGCCAAGGCAGGCGGATCACGAGGTCAGGATTCGAGACCAGTCTGTCCAACAGAGTGAAACCCCGCCTCTACTAAAAATACAAAAAATTAGCCAGGTGTGGTGGTGTGTGCCTGTAATCCAAGCTACTCAGGAGGCTGAGGCAGGAAAATTGCTTGAACCTGGGAGGCAGAGGTTGCTGTGACCTGAGATCGCACCAGAATAGATCAGGTTAAGTGGATAGAGAAGGCATACGCACAACTGAATGTGGCTTACCAACTTTCTCACTTCAGGTCCTACTCAACTACCATCTTACCACAGAGATCTTTCTCTACCATCTTATATCCTATATTAAAATGCACCCAAGCCTTCTCTATCTACTTAACCTGCTTATTGTTCATCATAATACTTTTTTTTGAGATAGGGTCTCACTTTGTCAGCCAGGCTGGAGTGCAGTGGCACGATCGTGGCTCACTGCAGTCTGAACCTCCTGGGTTTAAGTGATCCTCCTGCCTCAGCCTCCTCAAATAGCTCAAGCATGCACCACCACACCTGGCTACTTTTTTTGCATCTTTTGTAGAGATGAGGTTTCACCATGTTGCCCAGGCTGGTCTTGAACTCCTGAGCACAAGCGACCCATCCACCTCAGCTTCTTAAAATGCTAGGATAATATGTTAGTCACCGTGCCTGGTCCTTTGTCATAATACTTTTCACACAGATTGTTTACTGGTTTATAGTTCCTTCCTCTCCTCCACATGCATGATCATAAGTACCATAAGAGCAAGAATGCCCAGCACAGAGCAGGTGCTCCATATTTAATGTTAAAAGAATGTAGCCCTTTTCACATTATCTACAGACTCATAACAAACTACCTCAAAATTTAGTAGCTTAGGAGAGAGATCCAGGATGGCCAATCACTAGCAGCTCAGGATTGCAGCTCCCAGTAAAAGCGCAGAGAGCAAGTGGACACCACACTTACCGATAAATTTTTGCTGCCCATGGACCAGGACATTCCCAGCGGAGGAGCCTCACGGGTCGCCAGCGAGACCCTTTCGGCTGGTGCAGCTTTTTTGCCAGTGCCTCGGCTCGGCGGCTCTTGGTGCGGAGTAAATGGGACTGAGTCTCCTTTTGGATGATGTTTGGAGCTCTGTGAAGGCAGAGCAGTCCATCCAGCTGATTGAAAAAGGGACTGAAGAGGGAAGTCAGATCGGAGATCCCTGGACAGAAAAGCACCAAGAATTTCAATGCTGCTGTTTAAGCTAGCATTGCAGGCCACCGCAGTGAAAATTACATAGATTCCAGAGCTGGGAATTAACAAGCTGGACGTCCACTCAGAGACCTAATTTGAAAGTTGGTAATTACAAAGACGACAGATGGATAAAACCATAAAGATGCCAAGAAGTCATCGTAAAAAAACGGAGAACACTCAAAATCAGAAAGTCTCTCCTTGTACAGAGGACGCTAGTTCCTCATTAGTAACGGAACAAGGCTTGATGGAAAACGAGTGTGAAGAATCATCAGAATTAGGCTTCAGAAGGTGGATAATAAGAAACTTCTGTGAGCTAAAAGAACATGTTCTAAACCAATGCAAAGAAACTAATAACTCTGAAAAAAGATTTGACGAAATGCTAACGAGAATGGACAATTTAGAGAAGAACATAAACGAATTAATGGAGCTGAAAAACACAATATGAGAAATCCGTGAAGTATGCACAAGTTTTAACAGTTGAATTGATCAAGTATAAGAAAGGATATTAGAGGTTGAAGACCAACTTAATGAAATGAAACAAGAAGACAAGATCAGAGAAAAAACCGTAAAAAGGAATGAACAAAATCTCCAAGAAATATGGGACTATGTGAAAAGACCTAATTTACGCTTAATAGGTATACCTGAAAGTGACGAAGAGAATGAATCCAAGTTGGAAAACATTTTTCAGGATATTATCCAGGAAAATTTTCCTGAACTAGCAAGGCATGACAATACTCAACTCCAGGCAATACAGAGAACCCAACAAAGATATTCCTCAAGAAGACCAACCCCAACACACATAATTGTCAGATTTACTCGGATTGAAATAAAGGAGAAAATACTAAGGGCAGCCAGAGAGAAAGGTCAGGTTACCCATAAAGGGAAGCCTATCAGACTCACAGCAGATCTCTTAGTAGAAACTCTACAAGCCAGAAGAGAGTAGGGGTTAATATTTAACATCCTTAAAGAAAAAAACTTTCAACCCAGAATCACATATCCAGCCAAACTAAGTTTTACAAGCCAAGGAAAAATAAAATTTTTTGCGAACAAGCAAGAACTCAGAGACTTCATTACCACCAGGCCTGTTTTGTAACAACTTCTGAAAGAAGCACTATATACAGAAACGAACAACCAGCATCAG
>PVKP010023449.1:0-36235 GCA_004027715.1 Plecturocebus donacophilus
AAAAAAAAAAAAATAGGGCATGAAGGTCATTGGGGCTAAAATTTGGCCAAGCACATGATGTATCATGTAGAATAGAAATGTATGTCACTGCTCTTTACCTGTTACAAATAGGTATTGAAAAATGGTGGAAAGTAACTATAATCAATCATCTAGGAGCAGAACCAAAGTCACCCAATTTTCTTTTAAATGTTTCTGGTAAACTTATGATCTCTATGCCAAGCACTCTACATACTACCCCTGAATTTTTCTATTTAGAGAAAAATTTCTCTTTTCAGTCTCAGTGTCAGCCACCTGCTCTCTTAACAGTCACTTTTTAATTTGATTCAGCAGTAAGGAAAATAAAATTCAGAAAATAAAAAAATTCTGTTATTTTAAAAAAATTCGATTATGTGACATTAAAAAAAAAATCCCAGTGCTTTGGAAGGCCAAGGTGGGAAGATCCCTTGAGGTCAGGAATTGAAGACCAGCCTGGGCAGCATAGCAACATCCCGTATCTACAAATTAAAAACTAAAAAAATTAGTCAGCTGTGGTGGTACACGCCTGTAGTCTTTGCTTCTCAGGAGGCTAAGGCCAGAGGATCACTTGAGCCCAAGAGTTTGAGGCTGCAGTGAGCTATAATCACACCACTGCACTCCAGCCTGTGTAACAGCAAGACCCTGTCTCTAAAAAGAGTTAATAATAAAACAAAAAGTAAAAATTAAAAATCTAAAAGTAAAGTATAGTTGTTTTCTTTCTGGAAAAACTCACAATGGAGACAGATTTCAATAGTGTGACTGGGTCCATGGCAGCCCAGCTTCCCAAACCATTCTTCATAAAAATGCCTTCAGGCTGGGTGCAGTGACTCTCGCTTGTAATCCCAGCACTTTGGAAGGCCAAGGTGGGTGGATCACCTAAGGTCAGGAGTTTAAGACCAGGCTGGCCAATATGGCAAAAACCCATCTCTACCAAAAAAAAAAAAAAATGAGCTGGATGTGGTGGTGGGTGACTGTAATCCCAGCTACTTGGGAGGCTGAGGCAGGAGAATTGTTCGAACCCATCAGGCAGAGGTTGCAGTGAGCCAAGATTGTGCCATTGCACTTCAGCCTGGACAAAGAGGCGAGACTCTGTCTCAAAAAAAAAAAAAAAAAAAATGCCTTCAGAGAGTCACATGTTCTCTGGAATATTTTCCAAAAGTCATGGGGCCAATGAAGCTTTATTCTTGATTCTCCCACCCACAAAGAGCAGTGTATTACTTCTGTTCAGCCAACAAGAAGTCTGAGCATGAAGAAAGTCAATAAACAGATGAAAAAGAAAGATCTGGGCTATAAATATGTTAAATCAAAGAGTCTGGATATCTTGCTTAAACCTTGCCTAAGTCCAGATGACATAGACATATGTATACTAGGAGGTTTTCTGAAGTTGGGTCACATTTAATTATTCATGAGAAGAAAAAGAATGCCTCTATGCTTCTTGAGGATAATTGGTAGTTGGGAGAGAAGAATTTTCAAAGATGTTACAAATAATGTTATAATCAAATGTAAACTTCCCAGAAATGTTTACCTGATTTTGAACTACCGTTTTTGCTTGGTAGCTTAGGAAACAAGAGCTAAATAGAAAATGTGACCTGCTTTAGAGAAAATGGCCCCTCAGGTCCCAGCGCTGAGTTCTGAACACTGGCGTTCTACAAACGGTGTTGTTCCTTCAGGGGAACCGTCTGAGACTAAATCTGCTTGAGTGTGGCTTCCTGTGAAGGTGCATGTTCCATCTCACCACTCAGAGGGCATCTCTATGCAAATGGACGAATGGCCATGATCCACTTCTTCAGCACTGCTCTGTTCTCTTGGAAAACAAGCATTCCCCAAGCCCCCAAGAGCATTTGCATTTCGGTTTATAATGTGGTCACTGGGAAATACTCTCACTCACTTTACAAATATTGCACTGACTCAGAAACATGCACCTCTAGAGAAAAAGCCCCTTAGGGTATTGCCTGGACTTCCCCAGGATATTGTAGATTAAACCCAGTGGCCAAGGCTATAGTCTGACTTGTCCAACATGAATTCCCATGAGAGAGAGATATCCAGTGTGAAGCAAAGCTTTTATAAAAGCATTTATAAAATTGAATTTATAAAAGCATCCTTAGTGGTATTCCCGAATGTGGGCACTGTAAGAGTCAGGGTAGACTACTGCATAAACAACATCCCAAATCAGTGGAATGCCAAAAGAAACACAGTATCTCATTCCTGTCATAGGCCAAAGCAGTTGTTTCTTGTTGAGTGGTTCTCCTGGCTGCCTCTCCTTCCATGGATACTCAGGGACTCAGGCTTCATTTTATCTTCACTATCCTCCAGGTCCTCAAAGTTCTTTCCATTCAACTGGCAAGTGGAGAAAAAGAAGGGCGCTACGGTTCCCAAATTGTGCACTAAGGTGCCCTGGAGTGCTACACTGAATTCACAAGATTGTCATGCAATATTTTTTTAAATTTTTTAAATTTTTTTGAGACCGAGTCTCGCTCTGTCACCAGGATGAAGTGCAATGGCGTGATCTCGGCTCACTGCAACGTCTGCTTCCTGGTTTCAAGTGATTCTTGTGCCTCAGCCTCCTGAGTAGCTGGGATTACAGGCACATGCCACCATTCCCAGCTAATTTCTGTATTTTTAGTAGAGACGGAGTTTCACCATGTTGGCCAGGATGGTCTCCATCTCCTGACCTCATGATCCGCTGGCCTCGGCCTCCCAAAGTTCTGGGCTTACAGGTGTGAGCCACTGCATCCAGCCATAATATTTAAAAAATTTTAGGGAAACCCAGCAATACTCCATGTCTGTTGGACACTGCAAATACTAATATCTCCAGGCACTTCCTGATTTCATCATGAAATCATGCGACGTTAATTTTGATAATGCTATATCTTTTTGAATCTGGGTATTTAGAAACTGCTGTAATAAAAAGCAAATACTGCATTAAAATCAACGTGCACCAGGGTGTCCAATGTGATTTACAGATTAAAGGAGTTATGCAATGCCTAAAGAGGCATATACATCCCATTAGGAAGTAATTGTGGTTATTTAAGAAGGAAATAAAAATATCATTTGGCTTTTAATTCACATGCACTATTTTTTCAAAGCACAAAGTTATTAGGACATAAATATTTATTAAGTTAATTGGACCTAACTACAGTTTAATTGGAAATGTTAGGTGTTTCTGTGGCTGAGGAGTACAATGAAAAATTTACTAAGTCCCTGAGAGCACCATGAATTGACAAACAGATGACTGTGCTGAGAAATAATTCAGGGCCATGCCCACAAGTACTATAGTCACCTCCATCCGCATTCCACTGGTCAGAATTTCCTCAGATAGCTACATCCAACAGCAAAGGAATATGGGAAATGTAGTCCAGCTATATGCCCAGGAGAAGAAGGGAAATAATTTGATTAAAAATGTGTCATTCTTGGCTGGGCATGGTGGCTCATGCCTGTAATCCCAGCACTTTGTGAGGCTGAGGCAGGTGGATTCCCTGAGGTCAGGAGTTTGAGACCAGCCTGGCCAACATGGTGAAATCCTGTCTCTACTGAAAATACAAAATTAGCCGGGTGTGGTGGCACACATCTGTAGTCTCAGCTACTTGGGAGGCTGAGACAGGAGAATGGCTTGTACTCTGGAAGTGGAGGCTGCAGTGAGCCAAGATGACACCACCGCACTCCAGCCTGGGTGAGACAGAGTGAGACTCTGTCTCAAAAAAAGAAAAAATGTCATTCTCTACTGCAGAAATGAAGAAGCAGGGGCACAAAATTGTCCCATATTCACAGTTTAACTTGCACTGAAAAATGATGCAGTTTCCACTTTCAATGTCTCAAAACATTCTCATCATCCCTTCTATTCTACAGCCCTTAGGCTCTACAAAGCACATATAAACCATGGCTTCATTACTTCTCACAGCCTCATGAGCTGGGCAGAGCAGATTCCTCTCTTCACAGATTAAGAAATCTATATAGACACGGGATTATTTTATGTCACCCAGATAGTGTAATGGTAACAGAAGTTAGACCAAATCCAAGTTTTACACTACCTCAAGGGTTCTTTCTACTGCAGTCAATGGCCAGGCCAGGATTTCCTAGTTAATACATGGTGCTGGGGGAACTAGCTGGCCATAACATACATACCAAAACCTGGCAGAGATAAAACAAAAAAAAGAAAACTTCAGGCCAGTATCCCTGATGAACACTGATGCAAAAATCCCCAATAAAATCCTGGCGAACCAAATCCAGGAGTACATCAAAATCATTTAAGTTGGCTTACCCACCACTTTCAAGTTGGCTTCATCCCTGGGATGCAAGGTTGATTCAACATATGCAAATCAATAAATGTTATTCATTACATAAACAGAACCAAAGAGACAAACCACATGATTATCTCAATAGACACAGAAAAGGCCTTCAATAAAATTTAACATCCCTTTATGTTAAAAACTGTCAATAAACTAGGTATTGAAGGAACATACCTCAAAATAATAGGAGCCATTTATGACAGACCCACAGCCAATATCATACTGAATGGGCAAAAGCTGGAAGCATTCCCCTTGAAAACCAGCACAAGACAAGGATGCCCTCTCTTACCACTCCTATTCAACATACTATTGGAAGTTCTGGCCAGAGCAATCAGGCAAGAGAAAGAAATAAAGGGTATTCAAATAGGAAGATAAGAAGTCAAATTGTCTTTTTTTGCAGATGACGTGATCCTATATGCAGAAAACCCCATCATCTCAGCCCAAAAGCTTCTTTACTTTTTTCTTTGAGACAGAGTCTCACTCTGTTACCCAGGCTGGAGTGCAGTGGTGCGATCTCGGCTCACTGCAACCTCCACCCCCGGGTAAAGCAATTCTCCTGCCTCAACCTCCTGAATAGCTGGGATTACAGGTGCCCACAATCATGCCCGGCTAATTTTTTGTATTTTTAGGAGAGACAGGGTTTTGCCATGTTGGCCAGGCTAGTCTCGATCTCCCAACCTCAGAGACCCACCTGCCTCAGCCTCCCAAAGTGTTGGTATTACAGGCATGAGCCAGTTGGCCCAGCCCAAAAGCTTCTTAAGCTGATAAGCAACTTTAGCAAAGTCTCAGGATACAAAATCAATGTGCAAAAGTCACAACATACCAGTAATAGACAAGAAGAGAGCCAAATCGTGAATGAAATCCCATTCACAATTGCTACAAAGAGAATAAAATACCTAGGAATACAGCTAACAAGGAAAGTGAAGGGCCTCTTCAAGGAGAACTATAAACCACTGCTCAAGGACATTAGAGAGGACACAAACAGATGGAAAAACATTCCATGCTTATGGATAGAAAGAATAAATATTGTAAAAATGGTCATACTACTCAAAGTAATTTATAGATTCAATGCTATTCCCATTAAACTATCATTAACATTCTTCACATAATTAGAAAGCTATTTTAAAATTCATATGGAACCAAAAAAGAGCCCGTATAGCCAAGACAGTCCTAAGCAAAAAGAACAAAGCTGTAGGTTATCATGCTACCTGACTTCAAACTATATTGCAAGGCTACAGTAATCAAAACAGCATGGTCCTGGCACAAAAACAGACACATAGACTAATGAAACAGAATAGAGAACTCAGAAATAAGACTGCATACCTGCAATCATCTGATCTTCAACAAACCTGACAAAAACAAGCAATGGAGAAACGATTCCCTATTTAATACCTGGTGCTGGGAGAACTAGCTAGCTATATGCTGAAAATTGAAACTGGACTCCCTCCTTACGCCATGTACAAAAATCAACTGAAGATGGATTAAAGACTTAAATGTAAAACCCAGAACTATAAAAACCCTAAAAGAATATCTAAGCAATACCATTCAGGGCATAGACACAGGCAAAGATTTCATGACATAAATGTCAAAAGCAATTGCAACAAAAGCAAAAATTGACAAATGGGATCTAATTAAAGAGTTTATGCACAGCAAAAGAAACTATCATCAAAGTGAACAGACAACCTACAGAATGGGAGAAAATTTTTGCAATCTATCCATCTGAAAAAGGTCTAATATCCAGAATCTACAGGAACTTAAACAAATTTATAAGAAAAAAACAGAAAACCCCATTAAAAAGAGGGCAAAGGACATGAACAGATACTTCTCCAAAGAAGACATTTATGCAGCCAACAAATGTGAAAAAAAGCTCAACATTGCCGATCATTAGGGAAATGCAAATCAAAACCACAATGAGATACTGTCTCTTACCAGTCTGAATGGTGATTATAAAAAACTCAAGAAACAACAGATGCTGGTGAGGCTGAGGAGAAATAGGAATACTTTTACACTGTTGGTGGGAATGTAAATTAGTTCAACCATTATGGGAGATGGTGTGCTGATTCCTCAAAGACCTAGAACCAGAAATACCATTTGACTCAGCAATCCCATTAGTGGGTATACCCAAAGGAATATAACTCTTTCTATTATAGAGATACATGCACACATATGTTCACTATAGCACTATTTACAATAGCAAAGACAGAATCAACCCAAATGGCCATCAATGATAGACTGGATAAAGAAAATGTGGTACATATACACTATGGAATACTATGCAGCCATAAAAAGGAATGAGATCCTGTTCTTTGCAGGGACACGGATGGAGCTGGAAGCCATTATCCTTAGCAAACTAATGCAGGAAGAGAAAACCAAATACCATATGTTCTCACTTACAAATGAGTGCTGAGCAATGGGAACACATGGACACAAGGAGGGAACAAGACACATTGGAGCCTGCCAGGGAAGGCAGGGAGAGATGGACGATCCAGAAAAATAGCTCATGTTTGCTGGGCCTAATACCTAGGTGATGGGTTGATCTGTGCAGCAAACCACCATGGCACACATTTACCTGTTTAACAAAACTGTGTATCTTGCACATGTACCCTGGAATTTAAAATATATTTTTAAAAAGTTTAAAAAGAAAGAAAACTTAGTCTCCAATGCAAAAGTGTTGAGAGGTGGGACCTTTAAGAGGTAATAAGGTCATCAGGGCTTTGCCCTTATAAACTGATTAATGCTATTATAGGAGGAGTGGGTTAGTTATCACCGGAGTGAGTTACTAATAAAAGGATAAATCCAGCCCCCTTCCCTTGGCGTGCGCTCTCTCTCTCTCTCTTTCTCTCGTGCTCTCTTGCCCTTCCACCATCTCTCATGGGATGATGCAGCAGAGGCTCTCATCATAAACTTGGACTTCCCAGCCTCCAGAACCATGAGCTAAATAAATTTCTGTTCCTTATAGGTTACGCTGTCTGTGGTACTTCATTATTGCAGCACAAAATGGACTAAGACACCTGCCTTGTAACTTATATGGGCTTTGTACATTGTGCAATCAACTCTCAATCACAGTGACAATTGATAGAGAAAAAGAATACAGAAGAAGAGAGAGATTCTATGGGATCCTATCTACCGATTCAATTGTTGTAGGAGTTTGGCAAACTTATCTTGAGGGTATATTCGTAATATAATTGAGTGATAAAAGTATTCTTTGTCTTCTTTAAGCTCATAATAATTACTGAAAAGAAAGGAGACTGGTCAAAAGCAGTCTTTTGGTATTTGGAATTCACCAGTGATAACCCACAACATGCATAATCCTTATGTTGTCTGTATAAACATTTGTCCAACAGAGGCAGCTGCTCAGCCTTCTAAAGTCTCTTCTGCTCCAGTAAACAAGAGGTTAAAAACCTGGAAGCACTGAACCCAAAGAAATTTAAATCTATAGTTTTCCTGCTCTGAATGGTGGCATGTGGCAGAGCGGACTGCCTGGATGTAGCTGAGAAGGAATTCTCTTGCATGGCCAATCTTTATGTTATTGTATTTTCTGTTTACATTTATTGTCTTCTTCAAGCATCAAATGGAAGTCATTATAGTCAGAGATTTCATCCCTAGGTATAGGTCGGAGGCCAACTGACTTCCTGATATGTGCTTTCTTTTTTCAGCAGTCAGCTAAAATATGCTGGTTTGGGGGTATGTGTAAGAAATGATTTGAGGCCAGGCTCTTGAAAGAAAACTGAGCTCACTTGTGTTCATCAATGATTTATCGCTGCTTGAACCAGAACTAGCTTCCCTGCAAAGCTATACTTAGAGCTAGGCCAATTGAGTCTGACAGGGGAGAATCTCAAATTATTGATGAAAGGACTAAGGACCACATTTGAGAAGTTTATTCTTTTGATATGGTTTCCAGATGTGCATGTGACTGGCTCAGCTGGCACATTTACCACCCTGCAGTTTTTTCTAGTCCCAAACAGAAGCATTCTGGGTGGCTGTGTGGAGTACAGCACAAAGAATTCCCAGTTTTCTTTCTTAACACTACAGAAAAATCTTTAAATTAGTGATTTAAAGAAATCATTAAAGATAATTTTTGTTTCGGTAAGATACCTTCACTGGGACTCAAGATGTGTTCCTAGTAATTCTATTTATAAAGATCCTGGGAAGCCAGAGAAACAGCAGCAGGGTCTTTGCTTCTAAGTGTAGGAAGGAAAAATCCCAACGTTTCAGTGATTTATTTGAACTCATCTAGCTGGAAGAGGTGGTAACAAACTAGACCACTGAGTTTTCAAGACCTCGGAAGACTTTCCCAACATATTAGAGCTTTGTCTGGCCCGACCTTACCTGACTTCATTCACTCACCCATTCAGTTCTCAGTGTAACAGTCTGCTAAGGCTGCCATAACAATATACCACAGACCGGGTGGCCTAAGCAACTATTTCCTCATAGTTCTAGAAACCAGAGGCCCAAGATCAAGGTTTCAGCAGTTGTCTGGCAACACCTCTCTTCCTGGCTTGCAGGGACCTCACATTGCCTTTTTCCCTCTATCTATATTCCTGATGTTTCTCCCCCCTTTCTTCTTTCGTTCTTTTTTACTTTTTCTTTCTTTCCTTCTTTCTTCTTTCCTTCCTTTCTTTCTCTCTCTCTCTCTCTCTCTCTCTCTCTCTCTCTTTCTTTCTTTCTTTCTTTCTTTCTCTTTCTTTCTTTCTTTCTTTCTTTCTTTCTTTCTTTCTTTCTTTCTTTCTTTCTTTCTTTTTCTTTCCCTGCCTTCCTTCCTTCTCTCTCTCTCTCTTTCTTTCTTTTTCTTTTTGAGGCAGAGTCTCATTGCTCTGCCACCCAGGCTAGAGTGCAGTGGCATGATCTAGGCTCAGTGAAACAACTGTTTTCTGGGCTCAAGTGATCCTCCCACCTAGCCTCCTGAGTAGCTGCAACTACAGGCTTGAGCCGCTACACCCAGCTACATTTCTGTATTTTTTGTAAAGATGTGTTTTCATCATGTTGCCCAGGCTGGTCTCAAACTCCTGGGCTCAAGCAATCTGCCCACCTCGGCCTCCCAAAGTGCTGGGATTGCAGACATGAGCCACTGAACCTGCTGTCTCTTCCTCTTTTTATAATAATAGCAGTCATATCAGACTGAAGACAGACAAACACTTATGACCTCATTTAACCTTAATTACACTCTGAAAGGCCCTATCTCCAGATATATCCATGTAGGGGTTTGGGGCTCCAACATATGAATTGGGGCCATGGTGGGAGAGTGGGGACAATTCAGTCTAAAATCAATACTTTTTGAGAACTATCATTTACTACGGTAGGTGTGGTGCAAATGCCAGGTATGGTAGAAAATGTTTTATACACATTGTCTCATTTAATCCTCAGAGCAATATAAAGGGATGGGTGAAGAAGAAACCCAAACAGTGTAGAGAGTGATTGGAAGAGTGGTCAAGTTGAGCTATTTGACTCCAAAATCCACACTCTAAACCAGCATAAATAACTGCTTCGTTTGTCAGGTGGAAATAGTAATTTTCAATGTCTTTTGTGTTTGTGACATCTTTTCTCCAATAACAGAACTTTTAAAGGTGACTTAAAAAGATTTTAAGATTCACAACTGCACTAATTAAATCAGCAATCATTTAGATATAATCAGATTGAGCATTACACTGTGTCACAGATTCCAATAAAAGGACCCACAATGAACGCACTGTTCACCTGGAGGCCCTGTGGCCTGGCATTGCTGTTTAAGCAGAACTGTTGTTGCCCTGCTCAAGAGGCCAAGTTCACACATATTCCAAAACGCACTGGATCTTCCTTGATGTTGCCTTGTTGTTCTTCTGTTCCTTGTTTCTTTTAAGTGGAGTAAATTGTGCCCTGCACAATCCATAGCTACACAGCAGGCACAGCATGATGTTCTGAAGCTGTCCTTACAGGGTTAACAAGAATTCTGGACAGAAATATAGTTATAATGGAGCATTAATCAGGCTGTACTTTCACCCACTTGCTTGTAACTGAAAGTCACTAGATACTGACCACTTGCATCCTCATTGTTCCTATGGATGCTGTGTTTGACCCTAGACTCATAGGGCTTTTAAGAATTGCTTAAGATGTTGGCTGGGCCAAGGCGGGTGGATTGCCTGAGCTCAGGAGTTTTAGACCAGCCTGGGCAACACAGTGAAACCCCATCTCTACTAAAAATACAAAAATTAGCTAGTGTTGTAGTGGGTGCCTGTAGTTCCAGCTACTCAGGAGGCTGAGGCAGGAGAATCCCTTGACCTAGAAGGTGGAGGTTGCAGTGAGCTGAGATTGTGCCACTGCATTCCAGCCTGGGCAACAGAGAGACTCTGTCTCCAAAAAAAAAAAAAAAAAAAAGAATTGCTTAAGATGTTTTTCAGATCCTGAATTTCAGGGAAACATCTGACAACAGTCAGTTTGAAGCCCCCCACAGGAGAATGGGATCAGCATGAGAAGACACTTTCTTCATCTCCCTGTCCGACAACTTCATTCTGCCCTCATTGACCAATCAACAATCTCCACACTTCCACTGACTCCAAAACCCTTTAAAACCCTAGCCCCAAACTCCTGTGGAGATGGATTTGCAGTTCCTTCCTCTCTCCTTGTTCTACGATTAAACCTCTTTTGCTGAGTGTGCTGCCACTGATCAAATGAGAACCACTCAGTTAAGGTAGAATTGGAAGTGACCTGATTGAGTCTTACTCCTTGGCTTGCAAGTAAACAACTCAGTGAAATGCCCATCAGCTTTCATTTTAAAAGCGCCCTCATCAAGGCAATGGCCCTAGCAAGCAAACACAAAAAGCACAAATTCAATATCTGAGTTTGCTTAGTGAGGAGGGATAACATATTTATTTATGATTTATGTCCTTCCTCTATGTGTAGGCTTATACCATGGGTGTGTGTGGCTATGCTCATGGTATTCATACACCATGCTGACATGTATATTAATGTATTCTTTACATGTGACTTAGTTGAGAAACCATCTTGTTAACTCATGGAGAGGGTAAGAGTTGCCTTCATTTTTTGGCATCCTCCTTCTACCGCCTCATCCCAACCATGATTTATAATTCAGCGAGCCCTATGAGTTTAATAGTGTTTCTGAAGATTGAATAATGTTTTTTAAGGCAGTATAGAACAGTGGAAAGAAGGTTTAAAGACAATATAGTCCTTCAAATTATGACTTCAAAATTATTGAGAACTGGGTGGTTTGGTGCCAGTGGGATTATTACAGAAATTTGAGGCAGTCAATGACAATGGAGTACTTCTCCAAAATTACTGATTCCTGAGCAAGTGGATGAATGCAGAGTGATGGGTTATACCAGACAAGCTCTTGTGCATTGAGAGTGCTCTGTTACCATCTCTTCCCAAGTAGGTGAGTTCAAGCAAATCACTGAAAACTTCAGGATTTTTCTTTTCTACATTCAGAAACAAGGACCATGCTGTTTTCCTGCCTCCCCAGGAATCTTTATGAGTGGAATGGACTACTAGTAAAACATACTGAGTCCCTCTGAAGGTACTTAGCGCAATACCTGACCATAATGCCCCCAGTAAACGGATAGCCATTTTATTATTGTAATCATGGAAGGAGGCTATTTCTAGGTGAGAACATCTGTGGGTTTAGAGTGTGGCTCAGGGATAATGAAAAATATTTACTGAATGAAAAGTTCTGAGGAAAAGGAGCAAACACTTGGGGTTATTTTTGTATAAAGAAATGAGCGCTCTCCAAGAACCCTTGGTTTGTCAGTAACATTCTTGAATCCTAGATGTGTACTGAGCCTCTAGATTTAGGATGGTAGAAATGTTTAAAAAGTAAAGATCATGATGACTTTAGAACTGTTACCAAGCCATAGAAAATACTCCTTAATGGAGATTAGGAGGTCAATGCCAAGAGCCTAGTGGCTATTTATTCAATGCATGTTTACTGAACACCTACCATGTATCAGAGAGTACATGACTGAGACACAGTGGTGACAAGGTACACCTGGTTACTGACATTACTGACCTCACTGACACAGAGCCTGGTGCGCTATACAGAGCAATAAATAGATGTCCTCAGTTTAGGATGATGCCTGCTATGCTAGGGTATAGAAGTGAATGCTGCAGAAGCACCTAGAAGATATAACCAACCTACTGAATTGGCAGGGTGAGGGGATTATAAAAGACTTCCTGAGGAAGTAACTTCTAGGCTGTACCTGATAAATGAATAGCAGTTTTCTAGGTAAACAAAGATGGAAGCATGTTCTAGGATGTTGGAACAGTATGCTTGAAGGTCCAGAGATAAGGGAACCAACTAAGGGGCATTTGAGGAATTAAAAGACATTCAGTGGTTGAAATATGTCAATACAGAAACCTGCTCATGAATGTTTATAGCACCGTTATTCACAATCACCAAAAAGTAAAAGGCCCCGAGGTGTCCTTCAACAGGAGATGAGTAAGCACACCATGGTAGGTCCACACACTGGTTACTATTCCATAATAAAAATAAATGAGCTTCCAAGCCATGAACAGACATAGAGGAACCACAAATGCGTATTACCAAGCAAGATGAGTGATATGAAAGGCTGCATACTCTATTATTTCAGTCATATGACATTCTGGAAAAGTCAAAACCATAGAGTAAGTAGATCAGTAGTTACCAGGCATGTGGGGAGGAAGGATGGAGGAAGAGATGCATAGATGGGGAATAGGGGATTTTTAGGGCAGTGAATCTATTCTGTACACTCCTGTGATTGTGGATACATGTCATGATATATTTGTCAAAACCCATAAAATGTACAACACAGTGAAATTTAATGTAAACTATGGGCTTTAATTAATAACAATGTATCAATATTGGCCCATCAGTTGTAACAAATGTACCACACCAATGCAAGGTGTTAATAATAAAGAAAGCTGGAGTGAAGGGTAGGAGATATATGGAACTCTCTGTAGTCTTTGCTCAATTTTTCTATAAACTTAAACTACTCTACAAATTAAAACCTGCAGATAAAAAAAGACATTCAGTGTAGTTAAATCACTGAGTAGCAGATAGGATGTTTGCTGGGGTTGAGGGGGTGGTGCCTTGCTGGTCGAGCGTCTGGTGAACAGTGTCTGGAGAGGAGGCTGGAGATGTAAGCACTCGTTGGATCACGGAGGGTCTGTGAGTCATCAGACCCCATCATAAAAGCAATATAAAAGCATTAGGGAGAATAGTGCCGAAATCAGATAGGCCTTTTTAAAGGGCAACTCTGATTGCAGGGCACAGATTTCATTAAAAGGAAGAAGGATGAGAGGCAGGGAGGGCGGCTGCTGTTGCAGTCATCAACGAGAGATGAAAGTGGCCAGCAGTAGAATCATGGCAGCAAGGACACAGAGAAGGAGTGCAGTAAAGAGGGGATTCAGTCTGGACGCAATTTACCTATTAGATGGTTGGATGTGGGGAGAGAGAAAAGAGGTTTTGAGCAGATCATAAAAATGTTTTTTAAAAACAATCATAATGACCACGTGCAAACTATGAGAAGCATGCTTGCCAGAAGCTTCTGGAGAGACAGTGAATGCAGGCAAATTCCTCACCAGGTCATTTGTTCTTATAATTCACCGCCCACTCTGTCAGTCCAGGGGTGCTGGAGCCGTTCTAAGAGGACCTTTCTCTAATCTATGGTCATCAGCTAATAATTGTTTTTCTAGTTTTTTCATGAAATTTGAAGTATTTGGTTCGATGTCAAACAAATATTGAACAGGTCTTCGGGCATGAAAAGATGGACAAAGCACTTAGAGCTTCCTCAGGGTATTTATTTGGTCAAATGCTCCTAGCTTTGAAAAAACTGTGGCAGTTGCTGAAAATATTAGTAGTTAAATGTGAGAGATAGTAATGAGGGATTAGTGGTTATTTATATTTTAATAATAGCATATACTGATGTCTAATTATAAAAATGATATCTATGCAAAGTAAAAAAAGTGGAAAAAGTGGAAAAACACCATGAAGAAATAAGAAATTATTGGTAATATTACTACCCAGAAATAAATGTCTTGCTACTTAGCTTTTCAGGTTTTTTCTATACTTATGCACCTTTTTAAAAAGAAGATTTAGGTCATAATGCACATCTTCCTTTCTTTTTCTTACCTAAACAATTGCTTTATTAGAGTAGATTGAGTTTTGGGATAGGTGTCTATTACGAAGAGACACAGAAATACAGTGGTTCCAATAAAAAATAAGCTTTCTTCTCTCTCATGCAGGGAGAAAGAAATGGACAGGCATTCCAGAGGTCCTGGGCAGCTCTGCTCCTGCAGTAGCCGAGCGACCCTGGTCTATACTATTGTGCTCTACACTCCCCTGCGCATTGCTCTAGTCCCTGTGGTTGAAGCAGACCCAGCTGTACCACACGGTATCACGCCAAAGAGAGGAGACGTAGAGGAAATGGGAGGCAAGCAGCTTCCTCTTTTAAGAAAATGCCCTGGTAGTTGCTCCCTTCTTTTCTGCCCACTTGTGATAAATACACCTAGTTATAAAGGAGCCTGGGAAAAGTTGGTTACCCATTGCACAACCATATATCTTGCAAAACCCCTGCACCAAAGAGCTAATTTCTAAATAAAAGGGGAAAATAGTTACTGAGGACATTTGTCAGCCTCTGCCTCAAGTCACCCAATCACTCAGTGTGTCTTCCTAACCACACAGAATATACTTAGTCCTCCTCCAAGGGAGGTGCAGTAGTAACCATCCAGTTACTACTCCTGCTCAAACTCCATGATTTCTGAATGACATAAAGTCCTTTCCAGCAGGACTGAAGGTGATGAGATCTGGGGACTTACAGCATGTTTCCTGGCACCTTCCTCATACTTAATGGTTCAATAGTGGAGTCAAACAGGAGAGCAGCGATTAAAAAAACTCCTATTTGGAAAAAAGATGAATGGGAAACAGAAACATTATCGTCCTAAAGAATAATGCAATCTTATTGGGAAGAAATTGTGACAAGTCTCAGCCAATGCAGAAAATTCCTTGGTCGGTAGACACCAGTTCTCCCCTCTGGTAGAAACTCCTTTACCCACTGGCCTCTCGGAGACTCTGCTTTTCCATTCACTTCTTGGCTACAACTAAAGTGAGTGTGGGAAAACACGCCTTCCTTGAGCATGCACAACTTTCCTTTCCGGGGGGTTGCCTTAGGGATCAGAAAATTACAGCTTTTGCAGGCCAGGTTTGTGGTTTCTTTGATCCCATAATTCTTTCAAAATTCTTAGCAGTTTTCTGGACTGTTTGCTTCCAGTCATTTCCATGAACATGGAAGGATAGCCAAAGGTCCTGTCTGCATAAATCATAAGTTTCTGGATACTCATTTATTTGCTCATCTCTGTCCTTGGACTATTTTCTCTCTAACTCAGTACCAACTTTGAGGCCATCTGAAATAACAGGCTTGGGTGAGACAACAATATGTTTAATTCTATAATTGCTATTGGATTGGCTCCCATGGTTCCATGAAGGGGCCCTTGAGGAAGGCTCATAGACGCAGTATTATCTCTTTCTGTTTACTGTGCCAAAGCAGTCCAATTTTCCAGCTCCATGAAGCTTACATTACTGGACAGTCAATTCACATTGTAGTCCCAAGGACAGGAGAAATCCTTATCAGAGCTGTATTTCCTTCCACCTCTACTTGCAAACTAACACATTCTTGCCAAACTTCATCTCTCTATTCATCTCTCCCTACTAAAAGCAGCAAGGAGCAGCCAACAGAAACCAACATTCCGATTTTGTTTCACTGTTTCATTCAGAGCTCCAGGCTTGGTAAATAGGTAACCTGCCTTCAAAGTTATCGTAGGACCAAATGTTTTGCTATGGTTTGAGAGAGGTCACCCGCTTTCCAGCCTGCAATATTGTCTCCTTGCTGCCTAGAACACATTTGTTTCACAAGAATGATATAGTTTGCATTTTTGTTACCCCTGCAGGGTACTGTTTCTGGTACCAATTTATGTTTAGCCATGATTCAGGCTAACCTACTGTTGCACAAGGCCCCCAAATACAGTATTGAAAGATAGACTGATTTTTCTCTCGCAAAATAAGGACTTGGGGATGTGAAAGCATCTCTGTTTATGAGGTCTTGCAGGCACTCAGGTCTCTGTGGTCTTGTTGCTTCTTCACCTGCTAGGGTACCAGCCTAGATGCCTTATTCAAGCTTGCTCACAGATACCACATCTGCATTCTGGCCCAGGGTAAGTGGAGAGGAAGAAAAGGGCAAGCAATTGTTTTCTTTGATTGACATGACTCAAGTTACTTATGTCATTTTTGGTTACATCTCAGTTTCAAGGCAGGCAGGGACACCTATGCCTTGCTGAAACTTGGTGGGAGTGGGACAGGATGCCTAAAGAGAAAGTAGAGCAACTCGTCCACACTGACGAATGATGAGTATTTCCCAATATCCTTAGATGATTTTGCAAACAAAATTTTTTTTGGCTGTAGGGTACTTCACCATATTCCTCTGTCATTAAACATTATTGCCCAATTATGGCAGCAGTATATAATGCTTTAGTGAACATCTTTATTTAGCAGTTTTTACATACATCTCTGGATCATTTACTTAAGAGAGACAGAGACTTAGAAATGGAAATGTTGTGTATAAACACTAAAGGAAACCAAAATGCCTTGTAGAAAGATTGTAGCAATTTGTAATTCCAGCTGCAGTATGTAACTCCGCTCCCTCCTCACCTAATCTCCAATACTTAATATTTTTATATTGAAAAACTCTTTAAAACCTCACTTAATATATCCTCTACTTTGTAAGTGCTTTTTACTGCAAGAAATAAAATCATCAACAACAAATTTATTTATTGGCCACCTATAAACAATACTTCTCTAAAGACCCAAGGTAACAGAATGATTTTTTAAAGGTTCTTCTTGCTTTAGGGAAATATTTGAGTGGTGGAGGGGGAGAAAAGAGAGTCAGCTTGGAGCATCCTAAACAAATTTTATGCTGTGTATATTTTTGTGTGAAACTTGTTTTCTAATTAAAAAATAAATACAATCTCATTTTGAGAAATTTGGGGGAAAACAGAAAAATATAAAGAAAATTAGAATTACACTAATTAGACCAAACTAGAAAATCACTTTTTAATATTTTATTGTATCTCTACCTATTCTTCTAAGTATATATACTTACATATTTTATAAATTTTGTTTTTTGGTGTATATATTGTGTCATATCCTTTCTTTTTTACTCAAAAGCATACTTACACATTTTCCCATGATATTAGAAATCCTTCAATAATCTAATTTCTAAGAATTGCATTATATGGCTATAATTGGAATAACATTTATTAAACATGCATTAAAATAGGGGCAATTGAACTTAATTGTTCCAAACATAATATAAGGTCAATAATATTAGAGCCCACAGTGGCAGATTTTATTATTGGACCTAATTCTTCGCCCTTTCGTATAGCGCAGGGACCGATTCTGCTATCCACTCTCCAGGGAGCATTTGGCCGTATTTGGAGATATTTTTGGTGGTTACGACTGTGGAGTACTACTGACATCCAGTGTGTAGAGGGGAGCTGGGATGCTGCCAAACACCCTACATTGCACAGGACAGCCCTACAATGAAGAACCCAAAAGGTCGGTAGCACCAAGGTGCTGGAGAATCATGCCTTTTACTGTGCAATTTTGTTTTTCACTCCTTGACTTAGGTTTGGCCAGTGTGACTTGCTTTCACCAATAGAATGAGGTAGAAATTACAATGTGACATTCTTACGTGTTTTCATTTTTCACTCTTGTGGCTCTCCTATCACCATGTAAAGAACACACACTCTGTCTATCCCACTAGGATAAAAGAAGAGGACAATAGGCGGGGCAGGGAGAAGCAAAGCTGCCCAGCCAGCCCAGCGTACATGCCCCTGTGTGAGCTACGACAATGAAAGATTATTGTTTAAGGGTCTCAGTTGTGGGGTAGATTTTATTTAGCAATAGGTAATTAATAATATGTGGATGAGAACACTAACTTATCCCCCAGGTCACAAAATTAGTAAGTGGAAGAGCTGCCTTTCAAACTCAAACTTGGCTGACTTCAGCGCTCACTCTTAACCATTAGACTAGACTGTCTTTCTAATACCATCACGCATATAACCATTCCTATGTGCCACACCTAAGTTGTTTTCTGAGCTTGGCCATTGCAAATAACACTTTAGTATACACCTTTTGACATAGAGGTTTGTCCCCAATACTAATTTCTGTAGGATAGAATTTCTCCATGAAAGGACTTGGACTTTTTAAGGAGCTTGATGCCTTTTGACTGAATGATTTTTAAAGGTGATTTGTATCATCCAATTAGTTCTATTAATTAGGAAAGATCCCATTACTTAATTAAGAGTTTAATTAATATTTCCTACAGCTAGCATTATCATTTTAGATAAAATATGTAATGTATCAGAAATGGATTCTTAGGCAATGTTCATACAATTTAAAATGCATGAGGAACACTTATAGTCAGCCATGGAGTTTTATTGTTTTATGCAAGATGCAATTCATTTGTGCTTTATATTAGTTGGTTCTTATATCTGGAGAAATGAAACCCATTTCTATAGCAATTCATTTTCAGGAGGCATTTTTAGGAATAAATCCAGTAAAAAAAAAAAAAAAAAAACAACAACAACAAAAAAAACGGACCTGTCTAAACAAGACACTGCCTGAAGGGGAAGTTAGCAGCAATTGTGTCACAGCAAAGAGGTTAAAGCTGGCTGAAGGGTGATATTTTTTAGAGGGTCTGTGTCTAATAAAATGCATGTCTAAGACTGACATGTGAATAATGTGACTTTGCCACTGTAAGCCTCAGTAAAAAATATAGATAGATGCAAATGGCTCCCCAAAGCCAGCGTGTGACCCCAGTGAAGAAAGCGGGATTTATATGTGTTTATTTGCATGTAGCATAACCACTTCAGTCTATAGATCATCAGTGTCAAACCCCCCTTCCCATGGGTGACGGTCAGCAAAAACCAGTACCACCAAGAAAGACCATCACGGTTTCTCTAAAGGGAAGGCAGAGGAGACGGAATAGGTAGACCTGAGGCGAGAAACTGAACTGGGGTTTTACATTTTGAAATACGTGTTTTGATGTTGCCTTTAGATGACATCAGGGGCTGAGCCAACACCACCTCCTCTGCCAAGCCCACCTGCCAGGGAGCGCCCAACTCTGAGACTTGCTGGGGGACAGCACAAGCCTAAGACCAGGGCAGTCACGCAGGGCCCTGCATGCAGAAGGCCCCCACGTTGGCACTGGAGGTTCTTCGTCATTTTATATTTTAATTTGTGTTTTACAACTGAAGTCTTATGGGACAATGGAGTATGCTCAGGGGGCTTGGAGTGTCACCCACAGCTCATCCCTCTCCTCACTCCCCCACCCCTCACGGCCAGTACAGCCCCCACCCAAGGTGATGACTCCCTCCTTCCCTCCCTCCCTCCTTCTCTTATTAAATATTTCTTGGACAGCTCCTAGTTACTGGTCACTGTGCTGGATACCATTACAGAAACATGAAGAAGACACAGGTCCCACACTAGCGAGGGAACAAATAGGGAACTGAGTCATTACAACACAGCCCTCAAACCCTGTGCCACAGGGGCCAGAGGCGGGATTGGCTGACTTATGGCCATAAGCGTGAAGAGAGCTCCGTGTGGGCCGGGCACAACGGCTCCTGTCTGTAGTCCCTGCACTTTTGGAAGGCCTAGATGGGAGGATTGCTTGAGGCCAGAATTTAAAGCCAGCCCAGGCAATATAGCAAGACCCCATCTCTACAAAAAAAAAAAAAAATGAAAAGTAAAATAAATTAGCTGGGCCTGGTGGTGCATTCATCCCAGCTACTCGGGAAGCTGAAATGGGAGAATTGCTTGAGCCCAGGAGTTTGAGGTTATAGTTAGCTGATCCAACCATCACACTCCAGTCTGAATGATGACAGAGTGATATCCTGTCTCAAAAACAAAACAAAAACAAGCAAGAGAAGGGAAGGGAAGGTTAAAGAGACGTGTGAGCGTACCTCGAGGATGAGGAGCAGATAACGAGAAGAGAGAGAGGAAAGGCTGCCCGGATCAGAATGTCCAAGTACAGGTGTGGACGGGCATGCACAATTCATGAGGTAGCAGGTGGTATTCTGGTGAGACTGGGGCATAGCACGTAGGGGCCAGGGAATAGAGAGTTCAGGAAAAATGCTTGCAAAAAGAAGTTGATGCCAGTGGATGTTCTGCATTTAATCTGTTGGCTTTGAGAAATGACAAGACGCTTTGAGACAAGAGAGTGACAGGTCTCTAACCCTGTTTAGAAAAATTACCCCGCTGGATGCTATGGAGGAGGGCTGAGAGCCTCCTCGAGGTGGGAGTTGGGTAAGAACAGCAGACTAGGGCTCGGCCACATCAACTTGCTGACGTGAAATCAACTTGGTGAGTTGAAACGTGTTTCTCAGTCATTTTAATGACCAGTTTCTGTAGCCATGTATGCCAGTTGTGCAGCTGATCCAAAACTGTTGTCAAGTCATCTAGGAACCCAAAATGGTAATCGATCTCCTGTTCTGAGCAGCCAAGTTAATCTGGAAAAACAAGCCTTGATTAGCCTCCACCAGGCCAAAAAGGGCTAATGTTAAAGGAATGGAACATTTTCATCCCAGATCCTCAGTGTATTGGCTAGAGCTGAAAATCTAAAGGGAATTTTTCATTCCAGAAAAATAGATGTGTGCTGGAAATTCAGCCCCAAAGCATTACATGTAAGCCAAGTAAGCATAAGTGGGGGGTGGTTCAGAAGAGGGTCACAAAGCTGTGAGTGCAGTGGTGCTCAATGGGGTTTTGCTGCAGAGAAATCTTCCAATTTGTGTTCTGTATACAAAAGTGGCATAAAAGTCCTTGTCATTATAAGCTAAGCATATAGCTCCCTCTGCCCTCCTTTGACTTCTGCTCAGAGGCTGGTTCCTGAGAATTGCCAAACCTATTCTTTTCACTGTTGGGGGTCCCTCAAAGACCCTGGTTAAGCCCAGGCCAGTTGTGCTTCTTTTTACTGAACAGCCATAAGGGAAGCAATGTCTCAAGTCCAAGGGAAAGGTAGCCCTCTGTATCTTTCAGGGTAGGCTCAATTAGGCTGCGTCAACAAGCAACTCCAAATTCAAAAAACCAAGAGGGGATTTCTTGCTCACACTCCATGTCCAATGGGATCAGGGAGAGGCTCTGTCTTACTTTGTTCCGGCTCACTCCAGGACCCAGGGTGTTGGGAGCTAGGCCATATGGAAAGCTACTCATTTTGGTCGCAAAGGGAAGAGACCACGAGGTGTTTTTGCACCAGAAATTAAATGCTCCTTCCCAGGGGTGACACATGTCACCAAGCCTACAACTCATGCTCACGTAGCCTACAACACATGCTTCAGAACCAGTGTTGTGACCCCATCCAGTTGCAGGGTGGTATAGATGTTTAATCTGCCCATGTATTGGAAAGGAAAAGAGAACTGAATGTAAATGAGGACAAGTAGCTGCTAAAAGTGGAAGTAGGCATCCACTGAGCTGAGCTCTTGGGGAAAGCTTCTCACTGTATAGTGCAGGAAAAGAAACAGGCCGTGGAGGGGTTGGTTCCCAAAGGCCTCAGGTGTGATGGCTCCATGGTGTGACCTGCCCGTTTCAGACCTCACTTTCAGTTTCCACAGGAGCATACCTCCTGCCCTCTGCCAAACAAATGAGGGCAAGTTACATTGCTGATGTTCGAAGAAAGCCATTCTGAAGGATACTGTTTCTGTTGACTTCACTTTTGACTGTTACGGAGCGTGGGGGAACTGCTCCCTGGTGTGATAGGGAGGATCCGGGAAGGCTCTGTGAAGCTGCTGTTGGTCCTCAGCCCAGTAGCCCTAGCTCCATAGCCCCTTCTCTGCTCTATCTTACTGGAGCTCCTTTCCTCTCTTCAATTGCCCAATGGCTTCATATTCTTCCTTCTCACTTCTCACCCATCCCAATTAAGTTCTACTCTCCGCTCCTTCTCTCCAGTCCTTCACCTGCTCAACCCTTACCCAAACTTTACCAAGGCTGGCTCAGACGTTATCTCCTCCTGAGCCCTCTCTGAACCTTCTGGGATGGACACTGCGCCTCTCTTTTGTGTTCCAAAAGCCTCAGGGGCATCCAGTAGTACCCCCTTATCTGGGGTTTCAGTTAACCCTGGTCTGAAAACAGTTGAGTAAAGTACAATAAGATATTGAGAGAGAGAGAGATCACACTCACTTAACTCATGACAATATACTGGCATAATTGTTCTATTTTATTATTAGTTATTGTTGTTAATCTCTTACTACTGTGCCTAATTTATAAATTGAACTTTATTATATGCATGTATGTATAGGAAAAAAAACATAGAATATGCAGGGTTAGGTACTATCCATGGTTTCAGGCAACCAGTGAAGGTCTTGGAGCACATACCCTGTGGATGAGGAGTCCACTGTATTTATTATGACACTTTTCGCCTTACATGGAAATTTGCAGTCTCCTCCTTAAAGGTCCTGGAAATCAGGAGGCCTGTCATTCATCCTTTGTCCCCACTGCCTGTCTGGCACTAACAGATGCTAAACAAATGAAGGCCTAAATTTCCACAAAACCTCTTGGCCTAGGATAGTACTAACAGATATCCTACAGAAACCCCTCATGCCTCTTTCCTCCAGACAGAAATTTCAGACACCCTAAGAGTTATGAGTTGCAAACCTGCCGAAGCTACGCATTCTTGAGATTGGAGTATTAATCTCTAATACCTAGAAAGAGCACCAGGCAGAAAACAGGTACCTGAACCAGGAACACCATTTCCATCAGGAGACCTGGAAGTTTGCTGCCCATTCCCAACACTGTTTTCTTCCATCACAGTCCCGTGTTCTGGCCTCAACTCATCACATAGAAAGGGGAGAAGGGAAGTGAAAAGGAGGATGGAGAACCTGGGACCACCGCCAAAAAACATCTTAGACCACAGTGGGATCACACGTAAAGAGCAAGAAGGTGCCAGCTCTCAGAAGAATTGATCTGCCCCGATTCAAGGCATGCAGCTCTTGCTGGAAGGGAGAAACCGGTCAGAGCCCCCACCCACCCCAATTCCCACATCACCAAACCCTGCCGGAGTGACAGCTATTCCCCACGGGGGATTTCATCAGTCTCCTACTTGGCAAAGCTTCCATAGATTCTTTTATTAGCTAAGGAAGCCACCATTACATTTTATATAAATCAGCAATAGGCCATTATTTTTGTTCCCAGAAGACCAAAATTGACACTATTTGAAAGAAGAGGGACATGAAGAAAAAGAGTTAACTCTGCTCTGCAAAACAGGGCACATGTCAGTTGTGCTGAAAGCCAGTACTTTTCTCGCTCTGTGGTGAAAGAGAGTCTCACAAATTGTCTGAACAGCTGGTAATGTGTTCCTCCTCTTCCTAATGAATTTATACTATATGAGCCTAATGAGTTATGCTTGTCTTTGGAAGATACATGTGTGGGTGTGTGTGTGTCTTATTTAGCAGTTACTCACTGAAAAAGTAAGTAGACTAAAAAAGGCTGTCTGTAACTCCCACTGTGATGGGACCTCCCAGGTGCCTGGAACCGCAGTCCCATACTCTAGATGTCTCTGTGGGACTCGGATGCAGAGAGCTTTCTACCCAGGCTCCTGTTTCCACGATCAACCTCAGACTAGCTGAAAGATCTGTAGGCCAAGAGACCACAAACTGTCTGCCTGCCATCTGCCCAAGTGGGAGATATGTTTGAAATCCAGACTGGTCACCAACCACTGGGACTCTTTGCTAGGAATTGGGAATTCAAGAGGTGGCGTCTTGCCCTACACTTGTAACCCCCAAAGCTTTCATCCCTGGCACTACACAGGATTGAGAATAGACCCTTGACCCTAGGTCTATCCCTGGCCAGTCAGAAATAGGAAGATATTACCTGGGATGCTTTAGGAAAAGTTTCCCTGCTCCTTACAAGGCAAGATGAAGGGATAGTTCCCTTCTTCCTCTGAACATTGTTGTATCTGGTTTTGATGGCTGGAACTGCTGGGGCCGTTTGGTTACCATCATGGCATTATGAAGGTGAAGCCAACACACAAAAGGGAAGAGAGGAAAGGCCATAATAAGTGGAGCTGGAGCCCTGACATACCATGTCAGTAGCCTGATCTGCTGGGTTGCTTATTATGTGAGAAAACACATTTCCTAATTATATTTATTTAAGCCACTTTGAGTTAGGTTGTCTGTTACTTATATTAACAAAAGCATCCTAAGTTATACCTCTCAAATACACATGGACACACACACACACACACACACACACACACACACACACACAATCTATCTTCTCTAGCCAGTCTTTGCTCTCGGGAATGCTATTCCTTAGTGAACCATCCCTTTCATTGGGGAATATTCTTTCTCCCATTTCTGGGAAATGTTTTCCTAAAGATGATTTCTGGTTCAGAAGGTGACACCAAATCCCCAGAAATGATGGCTGGTTCAGGGGGATGTGAAGGATCCAAAGTGGGAAAGCAACGGAGGAAAGCTTCGAGATGTTCATCGGGTCACATTGTGTAACTAGCTGGTCTTACTGACTTCAAGAATAGGGCTCTATTCAATTCCTGTTATATTTTATTCTTTATGATATGTTTGCACATCTATTGTATTACTTGAACTCTCAACAACTCTTCAATATAGGTGATATGGCTACTAATATTTCAATTTTATGAATAAAGAAAGAGAGTTACAGAAAGTTTAAGTGTCTTATCCAAAGTTTTGAAATGATTATTGAAGAGACCGGACTAGAGCTCTTATCTCCCAACATCAAATTCATTCATTTTTTCACTCTGTCCTATTTTGCTGCCATGGGATAATATGTAAAGGCACTACACCTGAAAAAACCAACAGTGGAAAATGGCCCCTTTGTCTGCATCCCAGCCCCCTCCACTTACCTAATTCTACCTGGTTCCGGCAAGAAATTGGGGTGAGAATTTGAAGGACCCTTAAGTGCCACATGGCAAAAGCTGGGCTGTCAATGCTCACAACTGACAGAGGACACAGGGAATTCATCAGTCATGCTGAATTCTCTATGCTGCTCATCTCTGCCCTTATGATGCACTCAGCACCTTTGAGAATACAAGAGAAGCATAGAGAACACACTCCCCCTGTGCTAAAGCAGCTCACATGTCTCTAGGAAGACAAAATAAGACTCAGGAAACAATTAGTGGGTGGTCCAAGACAAGAGATAATCAAGTCTTAGAGCATGTGATGAAAACATAAAGAACAATAGGAGTTCACAGAAGAAATAGGTCACTGATGGATTCATGCGGGAAGTGGGGCTAAGACAGAGATTTGATGATGGTGGGAATCTGGCCAGGTGAGAAATGGGAGGACAGTTCAGGTAGAAGGAACTATCAGTCACATTGTCTGTGACAGCAGAGTGCAGGGGGAAAAAAAAGCCCTGTGGTCTTGTATTCAGATCCCAAATACACACACACACACACACACACACACACACACACACACACACACACTCACACTCCAGATGTCACTTAACATTTATGAGCCTGTAAAATGGGATAATGATGGTTACTGCATAGAATAATAGTGAAGGTTTAAAGAGATTATGTATGAGGTCAGCCCCTAGCACAATGCTCAGCACAGAGGAGATTCTCCATACTTTTTGGCTAACCTGAAGAGAAAAGGAGCATGTCCCACTACTGCCCAATTCACAGTTTTTAACCATGAGACACATGCTGGCATGGATCTTTGAAAAGAAACAAACCTAAATATTTATTAAACATTGATCCTCGTTAAAAAACACAAAAAAGGAAAGAACACAAGGTGGGTGTGGTGGCTCACGCCTATAATCCCAGCACTCTGGGAGGCCTAAGTGGGGGGATCACTTGAGGTCCAGAGTTTGAGACCAGCTGGGCAACATGGTGAAACCATCTCTACTAAAAACACAAAAATTAGCTGGGCATGGTGGCAGGCACCTGTAGTCCCAGCTACTCCAGGGCCTGAGACACGGGAATTGCTTGAACCTGGGAGGCAGAGGTTGCAGTGAGCCAAGATCATGCCACTGCACTCCAGCCTGGGCAACAGAGCTAGACTCCATCTCATAACAAAACAAAACAAAAAACACACAAAAGTGCTTTAATAGTCAATTGATAATTTCTGAGAATTGGATCTAAAATAGTCCAAAAATCCTTTTCAGTGATGAGAGGGAAGTTATTGTTTATGGAAAGACTGATGCCTACAGTGCTACCTTTTACAAAGCCAAATTGAAAGGACCAGAGAGGCTGGTGCCTGAGGCACTGGAGTGCCTCAGCAGAAAGAAATTCATTTTTGGCTCCAGGGGTCATCTCTAGGAGTCAGGCTCCTAAGGGAGACTGTGAGGGAAAATAATAACCCCCCACAAATTTTTAGTTTGAATGGACCCCTGCTACAAAAGACAGATTAACAAGAGAAAAATAAACAAGTGTATTAACATGTAGATATCATATATAAGTGGTGGACACCCAGAGAAGTAGTTCTCAAAGAAGTGGTTTTGAACTCCAGCTTATACAATATCAACAAATAACAGTAAATGTTTAGAGAAGTGAGAACATAAAGACAAGAAAAAGAAACTGAGTCTCTAAGGCAGCAACTTTTGGGGGAAGGCAAATAAATGAAAGGTAAAGGCTAGTTAGTCCCATTTGTTAATGTAGATTTCTCTGCTATTATCTTCAGGCTGATGAGAGTCTAAAGCTGTCTTCAGTGGCTAACTTTGTTCTCTCTGGTAGAGTAGGGGAGGGGGGCAGGATGCATTTTGTTTTTGTAAATCTCTGCCCTGCTTTTAAGCAAATAAAGGGAGGGCAGAGAGCTTTCCTGCATCTGCTTCTTAATTGCCTTAATCTCGACAAGCCTTCCTATTTTGGTTTGACATATTCCGATCTCCCACAACAGTTTTCTCTAACAAAGGGAGCTGTTCAGATATCAAGGAGGATTCTGGCGGACTTCAGGAATTCTTTCACTGAGTGAGCTATGCAAGTCTGGGCCGGATTTGAACTGCTCAGGGCAGCCAAGAGGAGGCTTCCTGCCTCCAGCAGCAATGCAGCAACATGCTTCTCTGTCCTTTCATAAACATTGTTCTTCTCTCTCCTAAACAAATCTTCAACAGATATTTTTAAATATTTATTTATTTATTTATTGAGACAAGGTCTCACTCTGTCACCCAGGCTGGAGTGCAGTGGTGCAATCTTGGCTCACTGCAACCTCCACTTCCAGGGTTCAGGCAATTCTCCCACCTCAGCCTCCTGAGTAGCTGGAATTATAGGCGTGCGCCATCACGCCTAGCTAATTTTTTTTTTTTCTATTTTTAGTAGAGATGAGGTTTCATCATGTTGGCCAGGCTGGTTTTGAACTCCTGACCTCAAGTGATCTGCCCGCCTGCACCTACCAAAGTGCTGAGATTACAGGTGTGAGCCACCATGCCCGGCCCTAAAATATTTATTAAAAGTAGACTACATTGGTCTGCCTCTTATGGTTCAGGACCTGCATTCTGATACATCCAGGACATTGAATGACAGCAAAAATCTCCCTAAATCTCCTGTATAAACAAAATTATGTCATAAGAATTGCTTGTTTTAATAATATAAAGGCTATAGATATTAACAGTGCATAAAATTTTCAAAGGATTTTATTGTAAAGCACCCCCAATGAGAAAGATTTTCTCAACCCTATTTGCTTGTTTTTCTCCTGTTAGCCAGCTTTCACTAATAAGAAATCTGAATTCTTCCAGTGCTCTTGGGCCACAATCTTAATGCTCTTTTCAGGCCAGCAGATGCTCTACAGACATTACTGCTCGCAGAGTCGGATGTTACGGGCCAATATCGGAGGCTTACTTAGGAATTCCTAGGTTTGAAATGTCAAGCTTTCTATTTTAAAAGAAAGACTTTCTCACAAACCCTTATTATATCACACAAAAAATGTACGGCTGTCTTTGAGTTTTTTTCAACAATCCATTGAACACACACACACACACACGCACACACGCACACACCTTACTAAACAGCCACACCACAAGGATACCATCTCTACCCGAGCAGCTTACATGCTACAGGGACATTTCAATTAATTTATCTCTGTCTGCAGTGCTTACTCCCTTGGTGATGGCAGTAAAGAAGGTGAACAAGCTGTCGAGTCATCTTTAAAAAATTAACTCCGAGCCTCTTGGGTTTGTTAAGGCATTTAGGAAAACGTCTTCCTTTTATACTGCCCAGCTTCCTCATCTTGTCTTCTGGAATCAGGAAGAAAGGTGAGAAGACAAGTGTTTAGAGGGAATGATGGGGTGTTGGATGTTAAGCAGGGTTTTCTATCCCCTAATTCTTAATACAATCTAAGTCAAAGGCTGTAAACAATGAAAGGCAGCAGGCTGGGGAGAAGTCACTTCTTCCCATTCTAAAAAACTGGCTCCTGGCTCCTCTTTCTTCCAGCTGATGTGCTTTTCCCAAGCCCCTAGTGAATTCTTTTTCAAAAATGCACAGGCCTGCAGCCCTGAGCCTAGATTCATTTAGCGCTGAAAGCTGCAATCTCATTTCTCTATTGAAAAGATCAGTTTTAACGCTCTTTATTATTGAATTCAATGGTGGTGTAACAACAGTCACTGAAATTTTGAAAAGAAGAAAACATCCGTAATCCCATCTCTCCAGCACAGCACGATTGTCATGTTTGTCTCTCTCCTCTGGGATCTGTCTCCCTGAAGTCACCCTTTTAGAAATGTGCAGATCTAGGCATTCACATCGTTCTTTATTTTACTTATCGTTTTCCCAGTCTCAGACTCTTCCTAATAGGTTTCCCAGCTCCTCTCTGGGAGCCAGGGAAAGATTTCAGTGTGCCTGGCCCCATTAACACTTGGGATTGGAACACAGTCCCATGGAGGGTGTTGCAGGCTTAATGATCCCAGCCTGCATTTGGGGTGACCCCAAAAAGATATATCCATGTCTAGAACCTGTGAATATGGCCTTATTTAAGAAGAGTCATTGCAGATGTAATTAAGGATCTTGAAATGAGAACATTCTGGATTAACGGAGCAGACCCTAAATCCCTTTTTACCAGTGGTGAATCCGTATGAGTCTGCAGCAATCTCAGTTCTTGCCTCCTCAGAAGAAAGAGTTTGAAGCGGGTAAGGCAGGAGAGACCAAGGCAAGTTTAGAGCAGGAGTGAAAGTCTATTAAAAAGCGTTAGAGCAGGAACGAAAGGAGGTAAAGTACACTTGGAGGAGGGCCAGGTGGGCAACTCGAGAGATCAAGTGCACGGTTTGACATTTGACTTGGGGTTTATTCTTGGTATACTTCTGGGATCTTGCGTTCCTTCTCCCCGAGTTTTCCCTTGGGGTGGGCTGTGCGCATGCGCAGTGGCCTGCCAGCGCTTGGGAGGGGCTGCATGCGCACTGTGGGTACTAAAGCTGTACACATGTTCACTTGAGGCATTCTTCCCTTACCAGTTGAGCATTCCTAGAGGAAGGTCATATGCCAATTAAACTCCGCCATTTTGCCTCTTAGCGCGCATGTGTGAACCCACTCCGTCAACTCTCGTAGATCTTACCGGGAAGCGCCTGATCACTAGTTTCAGGTGTTGCTATCTATTGGGAGACTGCATTTCCCTGGCACCAGCTGAAACCAATTATTTTAGAGCGTTTGACAACTACCTGACCATCCTCTGACGTGGGGGTGTTCTGCGCTACTCACGTCTGACTAGCTACCTACTGTAACACTCTTATAAGAAGCAAAAAAGGCTGAGCACAGTGGCTCATGCCTATAATCCCAGGACGTTGGGAGGTCTAGGTGGCAGATCACATGAGGCCAGGAGTTCAAGACCAGCCTTGCCAACGTAGTGAAACCCTGCCTCTACTGAAAATAGAAAATGAGCCAGGCATAGTGGTGCATGCCTGTAATCCCAGCTACTTGGGTGAGAATTGCTTTAACCTGGGAGGTGAAGGCTTTAGTGAGCCAAGATCATGCCACTGCAAAAAAAAAAAAAAGAAAAAAAAGAAAAAGCAAAAACAGAAAACAGAAAAGACAAAGAAGAGAAGGCCATGTGAAGACAGAGGCAGAGATTGGAGTGACACAGTCACAGAAACTCCTAGAGCCACCAGAAGCTGGAAAAGGCAAGGAAAGATTCTTCCCAGATCCTCCAAGAGGGAACCTGACCTTGCCAGTATCTTGATTTCAGACTTCTGGCTCCAGAACTGCATGAGAATAAATTACTGTTGTTTTAGGCCACCAAGTTTGTCATTATTTGTTACAGCAGCCCTAGCAAACTAATACGGAAGGTAATAGCTTTCACAGTTTTGGGGAAGAGATTTCATAGCTTCTTTCTGAATCTACCCTCCAGGGGAGCCTGTCTTTCTATCTGGCCCATTCTACCCAGGGATCATGGGCACCTGGGGTTTCCTCCAACACCTACAGCTCCCTGGTGTCTTGACAGGTGGCCCTGCCTATACCCCCAGCCACCTGAGTCTGACCCACTTCTAGGGATTCTGCTAGTCTTCTTTTAGAGCTAAATCCCTGTTTTGGAGACCTTGATCACACACAGAAATTGTTTCCATGTTAATTGCCCTTAGTCCTGAACAGACAGAGTCTCACCCCCAAGTTGCACACTTATCTATTTCTCACGGACCAGACACTCATCACTGCTTCTGTGCTATTGACTTGTGCCTGAATTCAAGATAAGACCTGCCTTTTGGAGTATGTGCCACCTGTGTTGATGATGTTGTAGAAGACAGGGAAGTGGAAGGTGCTGCACCTGTCCTGCACATGCTATATGTATCTGATGCTCTTGGGGGTCTTTCTTTCCCCTGTTGCTATAGATAATGTCTCTCTGAACCTTGGCTATTTAGGTAAACTTACACAAACTCTTATCTCCTATTTCATGACTTAATTCTTCATTTAGAATTTTTTTTAAAGTCCTGTTTATTATTGGGTGTCACTTGTGTGTGGACTTTTCCCCTTTCATCTATTAGAGTTTAAGATGTTTTCCTTCTAAATTTGAACAAGCTACTTAATATCTGACCTGAGTGCCCTCAGTGCAGCATGACAGTTAACTTTAGGTGTCAAGTTAACTGGGATAGCTGGCAAAACATGATTTCTGGGTGTGTCTGTGAAGGGCTGTCTGGAAGAGATTAGCATTGGAATCAGTGGACTGAGTGAAGAAGACCCACTCCCCCCCCCGCCAATGGGAGGTGGTGGGTATTGCCCAATGCATTGAAGGACTGAATAGAACCAAAAAGATAGAGGAAGAGCTAATTTGCTCTCTCAGCTTGAACTGGAATTTTCATTTTCTCTTGCTCTTAGACATCAGCACTCCTGGTTCTCAGGCCTTCAGACTCAGACCTGGACTTACACCATCAGCTCTCCTAGTTCCCGGGCATTTGGGTTTGAACTAGAACTACACCACAGGCTTTCCTGGGCCTTAGGTTTGCAGAAAGGGAACTTCCCAGCCTCTGCCAATACATTATGGTTCAATATCTCTGGAGCACACTAACACAAGAAGGCCTCCTGCCCAGAGAAGGTTCAAGGACCTTGCCTCAAGGTACCAGCATCTCCACCCCTGAGATCGGGTCGTGGCCTTATGCTTCTCTCTGCCTCTGCCTCTGTAGCCTGCTCCATTCCATATCTTGCAGTGCCAGTCAGATTCTGCCTTTCCACTGGCTCCCACCAGGAATGCAACAATAACAAACTCCTGAGGATGCTGATAACTTTACCAAAGACTTCAGAGGCACCACTATGGTTCTCTGCTCTTGACCTAGCTGTGCCTCCTGCCATCACCCACATGATCGTCCTGTGGCCTCCTGGCATGTGGGCAGAACACCATGCTAAGTGCTGGCTCTGCAGATCCCCTGAGAAAAGCTCCATCTAGCTGGTGTACTTTCCTCTGCACTTTGGAGCTCTAGGGAGTAATATTTTCTCCATCTTATTCCATATTTATTAAAGAGATGAGCTCTTTCAAACTGATTAAACGCTAATCCTTGAGCAAAATCACATTCATCATTGGAAGAAGCAAATACAAATCCAGGTAGCAGTTACCTACAGAGCCAGGATGTCCTACTGTAGGGTAGGTGAACTGTGTGTGCGTGTGCATGTGTGTGTGTGTGCGCGTGTGTGTACGTGTGTGCATGTGGAGGGGGGAGGGCTCCAAAGAGTGGAGGTAAAAAGGAATGCATATGAGCCTTGTCCCAACCCCAAAATAATCTCTTGAAAACATGCAGTCCACACCAGCACATTGTAGTCATTCAAATGTCATCAAAATATGGTTTCATTCATATTTCAATGAAAACAAACCCTCACTGAGTTAGGTGAGTTCAATAGCTCATTGCTTGTGCTTCTATTGTGGCATTTATTTCATTCTAATTTGTTTATGGCTTGGTTTTTAAATATTTATTTCATCCCTGGACTCTAAGTTTGTTGTATCTATACTGGGTTGAATAGCATCCCCCAGAATTTATGCCCATCTGAACAGGTGCAGACTTAATCAAGGTGAGATGAGTGGGCCTGAAATCCAATGGCCGGCGTCCTTGTAAGAAGAGAGAGATTTGGAGACACAGAGAACACACAAACACAGTAAACACACAGGGAGGAGGAACCATGTGAAGAGACGGGAAGGAAGCCATATGAAGACAGAGGAGAGGCTGGAGTGATGCAATGCAAGGAAAAGAACACCCAGGGGTGCAGCAACCACCACGAGCTGGGGGAAGATTTCCTTCCGACAGTCTTCAGGGGGCTCTAGTCCCACTCATGCCTTGATTTTGGACTTCTAGCCTCCAGAACTGTGAGGAAAACATATTTCTGTTGTTTTAAGCCAGACAGTTTGTGGTCATTTGTCACCTAGGCAGCCATAGGGAATTCAAACAATATCTATTCTGGTATCGCTCACAATGCAGAGCTCAGCAGTTTGCTTAATGTGGGCCCTGTACAGCATCTAGAGAAAAAAAAAGCATAAACTTTGGGTAAGGACATAGCAAATGGGCTAGGAGGATCGTGACAGTGGCTTCTATTTGTCGAGCCCCTGTCTTGCACCAATCCTTACGACTCAGCTTGGACAGGATGCCTCCTGCTTCACAAGGCAGGAAACTGAATCTAAATGATGGCCACCTGCCAAGGGTACCAGGCAGTGGAGATCAGACTTTAGGCCTGTGTCTGGCTGACACCTAAATCTGCAATCTTTCTTTCAAAAGACGTTCACATCTCATGAGGCGTTTCGTTCCATCAACCTGAGGTTGTTGAGATCACACTTCTGAGAAAATGAAGTGTCTGCAGAATCCATAGGAAAAGGGAAGAAACTGGCATTTGCCCAAGAGAGTGATATCCTCTGATTCTAGAACACTTGTAAAGGAGACTGAAGTATCTATCAATCTTTTTAGGAAGACTTCTTGCCTCTGAAACCACCTCTGATCCCCTGGATGCCGCTAATGGAGTAACTTCTAGCTCACTCCTTTGACAACTGAAAGAGACACATCAAAGAATTTTCAAAACAGAAGACTCTACAGGGTTTCTTTAGAGACATTGAAAGCCAGTAGCCATATGAATAATGTTTTTATAACTTGTCCATATCTGATGATATCAAGAGACTGCTACTGGAAACAGCCACAGCACTGGTCAAGGTGCAATAATGACAAGACCCTGCAAAGGAAATCAGTCAGCAAAGGAGAGGGGAGGTGACGGTAGATGATTAGGAAGTAAAAATTTTAAATTACAAGAAGAGTGGAAGTATCATAAAAGTGTTATTAATCAAAAGGATAGATTTCTGCTTTATAGCTGAAATCTAACACTCACTGTGTATACACTTTTTATTGTAAAAAGTGACACAAGGCTAAATCATAATAACGTGAATCAATAACTAATTAGCATTTATAAATGCAGCTACTGGGAAACGTATTTCAATTTCATAGCAAGGAAGTGGAAGAATCGATTAACAAAGCCAAAAGTGAAGCAAGCATATGTTTGGCCAGGCTACACATAGAACTGCAGTTTGAGTCAAAGTTGTGCTCCCGAGATGTACAAGCATAACCTGATGCCACTAGCTCAAGCCAAACCAATAATCAGACCCAGAGAGAAAGGATATGCATGAGGTGCTCAGCTTCCCCCCAAAGTCACTGGGGAAATAATCTTCTCTGGATATTTTTTTCTAGAATGGCCTAATGGAGATGAATAGAGAAAAAGAAATAGGCAAAGAAAGGGAAACAAGTATATTAAACAAGAATTGCTGCACATGTGGCACCTTGAAAGGTGCAAGAGTGCATGGTCTGGGGTAGTTGTAAGTCATTTCAAGAAGACAGGTGGCTTCAAATTTAACACTCCTTCCTTCAGATTTGGCATGTGTTAGGAAGAAGATTGAAATGAAGTCATTAAAATGAGCAAACAATTCAGTTTGCCATTGTATGTGTTGGTTTTCTGACATGATTTTGTCACACCTCAACACACTTAGCTGTCGCTAAGTGCTGACATGACCTAGTTCCATCTCTGTTAGATACAGCAGCCTCCTTATTCCCCAAGGCCCACCACGGAAATGAAATGGTCATCTGAGGAAAGAGCCAGGCATTAGGGGGAAAAGGAAAAGAAAAAAGGGAAGAGTTCAAACACACACAAAAGGGTAAAAGGGATGATTGAGAAGAAAAAGCAGCAGTGAAAAAGTAGCATGTGAAGGGGAAAGTAGGGTATTGCATCCTGTATTTTAGACCCTGCAACTCACCCTGGCAAGCCTTGAGCATGACTAGAACAAAGAAAACGTCTTTTCCATACCTCCTGGCATATCCACTTGCTACCATTGCCTCCAAGACAGGCTGCTTTATACTCACTTTTCATTAAGTCATAGATTCATTCCAGCAAAGTGCTAAAACATCTCTCACCTGCTATGGTGCTAATGTACATAAAATTCACATTACAGGCAGGCTCCATTATTGGGGTCTTCTATAGAGAGGACCCTTGCCTTTGCAGGCCCTCTACCATGTTAGTTCTCCAATTTGGCTAGTGCCACCATGTCTTACCTCACTAGATCCTGGGTTTTGTTTTTGTTTTTGTTTTTGTTTTTCCATTCCTAGACCTTGGATTTTAGCTTGTCTTTGAGAGACTGCACATTTAGTTACCTCTAAGTTAAAAATGGTCATGGATATTCTATATTTACTTTCAAAGCTTTTTTTTTTAACCCCACTTCCTATCCAGTTTGATTTCTTTTTCAGACATTATCTGACTCCCAAGATGGGTTCCATAGCCTCCTGTCTGCTCCCACAGCACGCTGTTTATGTCCATATCCTAGGACTGACCACACACACCCTTGCAAGGCTTGCTCTCAGCCTTGAATGGAAGAATGGAACTAGAATGGAAACTCCTCAAGGGCAGGGAGAGTGCCATAGCATCCACAGTGCCTGGCACAGTGCCTAGCACATAGCTGATAAGAAATGATACAGAACAAATGAATGAATGTCATTCACCTTTGGAAATGACAGATTTGAAACTGTCCCTATAAACTTTATAAAATTAATCAGGGAAGCAAGGAGGGGGAAAAACAAAAACAAACCAAGCTTCCAGCACACTCAGCACCCATCACTAGGTCGGTTTTCTCTCCGACCCCTTCCTCATAGTTGTTTGCCTATTTTCTTAGAATCATGTAGACTCCAAGATTATAGTTCCCTTTAACTGCTCCAGACAAAAGCTTGAATGTCACAAAATGTTAAATTTTCCCTTTGAGATATTCTTTCAGGTCCTGCACATCAGCAAAACTACTGATGCCAGCTGGTCTGAAGAGGACCCCACGAGAAACTCCTTCACCAAGGAATGCAGTTTCCACATACTAATGATTTCATCCCTCTTACCCAATCCTCTCAATGACCCCAATTTTCTAACCCCTCACTCTCCCTTATCCACTTAAAAATCCAAGCCCAGAACTCCTTGGGGGAGATGAATCTAAGAGTTTCCTTCCATCCCTTTACTTGGTGCCCTGGGATAATTAAACCCTTTCTC
>PVKP010023450.1:0-36270 GCA_004027715.1 Plecturocebus donacophilus
CATCCTCCGTCAAGCCTTGTTCTCTTGCTGATGAGGAGCTGCGATCCCCTGTAGGAGGAGAGGCATTCTGATTTCGGGTGTTCTCAGCCTTTTTGCACTGGTTTCTTCCCATCTTTGTGGATTTATCCACCTGTCGTCTTTGTAATTGCCGACTTTCAGATTGGGTCTCTGAGTGGACGTCCGGCTTGTTGGTGATGAAATGTTTTCTGTTTCTTAGTTTTCCTTCAGGGGGCGCCCCTTCCCCACAGAGCTCAGCCTTCCCAGGTTCAGCTGTGCTTGTTCTCAGTCCTCAGCGCTTCCAATTGCTGTTCTCCTTGTGGGGATGGGACCAGCCGAGCCCGACTAAAAGGGCATCCAGTCCCGTACACTCCGCACCGAAAAGCGCCGCGCCGGCCAAAAGAGTCGCGCTGGTGACCCGTGTGGCTCCTTTGCCAGGAATCTCCCAGTCTGTGGGCATCAAAAATTCGTCTGCAATTGCGGCATCCACTTGCTCTCTGCGTTTTCACTGGGCGCTACAATCCTGAGCTGCTGCTACGTGGCCATCTTGGATCTCTCTCCGCCTGGTGATGAAGTTTTTCTGTTTCTTAGTTTTCCTTTGGCGGACGCTCCTTCCCCACAGAGCCGGACCTTCCTGGGTTCACTGTGCTTGCTGTGAAACTCTCAGTCCTCAGCGCTTCCAACTGCTGTTTTCCTTGTGGGGATGGGACCAGCCGAGCCTGTCCGTCCCGTATACTCTGCACCGGGAAGCGCCGCGCTGGGGCACCGGCAAAACAGCCACGCTGGCCAAAAGAGTCATGCTGGCGACCCGTGTGGCTCCTCTGCCGGAAATCTCCCGGTCTGTGGGCAACAAAAATTCGTCGGAAAGTGCGGCATCCACTCGTTCTCTGCGCTTTCACTGGGAGCTACATTCCTGAGCTGTTGCTAATCGGCCATCTTGGATCTCTCCCTCCTATGAATATATTTTTAAAGAAAGTATGATATGTCACCACAAGATTGGATGAATTCCAGGATTTAAAGGGAGTTTGAACATTAAAAAATCAGTTTCATTTATAACATTGAAAAAACTGCATTGTAAATCACATACTTGTAATTATTTAATAACTTTCAATATCCACTGTTGATGAAAAGCTTAAGGAATTAGTAATTAAATGGAACTTTCTTAATCTGAAAATAGATATCTATAAAAGCATATATAGCAAATATTTCTATTAATGAAATATTGAAAATATTGTTTTTGAGAATGAGTACCAGGACACTTTCTATAATGTCTGACATTCAACATTTTATCTAATGGAGTTAGTTGGTATGTGAAGAGAAATTAAATAAAACTAATGTTAGTGATATGTTATTATAATTTATTTCCTTTATGCACATGTCATTTCCCTGCAGTTGAAGATCTCAGGGACCCACACAATGTCAGACAAAGGGAGGTTGGTTGGCTTACTGCAATAAAGGACGGTACACATTTGCACTTGTGTTCAATGATTTGGGGAAGGGTTCGACAGACTGGGGCTTGACTCTGGATTGGATATTGGCAGAAAAGAAGATAACTGCATGTTTGGGGAGAAGTGGGTAGAAATGAAGTAGACCTAAAACTGTAATAGATGAATTTGTGGTTGTTATTCGTATTAGTCAGGAAAGGTGACGAAGAGACATAATTGATCAATTTCATGGTATGGAGAAATTTTTGGTTTTGTTTGTGCTCTAACATGATTACAGAGTAGACTGCATTTTTGTCTTGCTTCTATTCATATTAGTCAGAAAGGTAATGGAGAGACATATTTGATTAATTTCATGGTATGCCAAAATTTTTGTTTTTGTCTGTGCTCTAACATGATTACAGAGTAAACTGCATTTTTGTCTTGCTCCATCATGGTCATGGGTGGCCTTGTCTGACATTGGTGTTCTAAGAAGCACCATGGCTTAGCTGGGAGGCCAGAACAACTTAAGAACACCAAAGCTTCACAGTTGATGCCCAGTCATCTCCAGCTATCAGGTGTCACTTATCTCTTTATCTCATATTATATCAGTTGATTATTATCTCAACATAGCAAAGTAAATGTCATTAGCTTCATTGTACTGTTGAAGCAACAACAAAACCTAAAAGAATAATTTGTCTGAATTGAACACAGAGTTTGAGCATTGACTCTGACTCAGTGGATTATCCTATTTCAGTATGTCTTCATTTGAACTCAGAGTTCATGGAATGAACATGAATATATATCAGAATTGTTTGTTAATTTTTAAAATTATCTTCATTTACTCATTAGCCATAGGATGATATTAATCACTGAACAGAGGAGAATGGCCTAAATATTTGTAATAAGAACTGAAAAGGAATATTCACTGGAATAGCATTGCATAAGCATTAAAAAGTGGTCCTACAGTATGTAAGCTGTTTAAAGAAAGATTTTTGAATTTTCTGATAAATTGTCCACACTGACACTTTACGAGAATAGTAGGGGGAATCAAAAAAAGAAACAAAAATAAAAGAAAGGAATGATAGAAGGCAAGCAGAAGAATGGAATAAATTAAAATTTATAGTTTTGAGCACATCAGTCTTGTAAATTCACTTTATTTTTTACTGTTTAAGATCATCATTAATAAGAGAAGTATGACAGAATCAACAAACCATGAAATATTTGATCTAAGTGTATTTTCATTATTATGTTCTTGAAACTCTGGTTTTTATACTCCAAAGATGTCTAAGAACCAAATTTATATCCATTTCCTAATAATAGATATTTGTTTAAAAGATCATTAAAATCGGTCTTCTGTAGTACTGATTCTCATTTGAAGAGGGAGCAAAATGACTTCATTTGAGAAATAAAGAGGTTTTCAACACCATCAAACAGAAATATTCCTAATCCATAAGAACCCATCCAATTTTGCCTCTGTTTGTAGATGAGGACTTTATAGACAAGACTTAGAAATGCAGGAACTGCTCAAGGTATTTCAGGGTAATATGATATGTTGCCATAACACTAAAAATGTTGGAGAAACCAAGGTCAAGGTAGGCAGGTAGTAGAATCAGAGTTTTGCTAGCTTATAGGAAGTGCATTAGTTCGCTCAGTCCACCATAATAAAATGCCATAGACTGGGTGACAGACCACAGAAGTGTCTTTTCTCACTGTTCTAGAGGCTGAAGTCTGAGATCAGAGTGCTGGACAGCATGAGGGAGTTCTGGTGAGGGCTGTTTTCCTGACTTGCAGATGGCAGCCTTCTTGCTGTGCCTTCACATGGTAGAGAGAGAGAGAGAATCTTTTCTTTGTGTGAAGCCACAGTCTCATCAGATTAGGGCCCCACCTATATGTCCTCATTTAACTTTAATTATCTCCCAAGGACCCGATTTGCAGATACAGTCACCTTGGCAGTTAGGGCTTCAATATATGTCTCTGGGAGAGAAATAATTCAGTCCATAGCATGGAGAGAGATGGTGGGTACCAAAATTAGCTACCACATCACCTAGAGGTCAGTGACTTTTATGAAAAAACAAGCAAACAAACAATCAAACAAAAAAACGAAGGGCAACTGCAAAACTTCACATCTAACAGTGCTCATAGGTCTGCTTGCTTCTACTAGGGGAACAAAAATATTATGACTGCCCTTTTTCTGTGTTTCAAATCTAGCTTGAGTCCCTCTTAAGGTAAAATCTAGTCTGGAAATATGCTGCAGGGATTCTGGAAATGTGATTTAAAGTTTTGCAGCCTTGTAATGTAATACAGAACATAGCAAGATAAAATGGTCCTGAGTTAGAAGTAGTTATTATATCATTGGCATGCTATCAAAACTAATATGTGGAAGAAAAATCTTAAGAAAACTGTAAACTTCTATGGAAAGAAAATTTAGGAGCACAGAAGATATTATATAACTCAAATGCCATCTAAAATCAATATTGCCAAGTATATATAATCTAGGAAGGAATACAAATAGTAAGAATTTTTTCTTCTTACCTACTAAATAGAAGAGTTGAAACAGGTGATCATTAAATTTTGATTTCTTTTTTACAGTATGTGTCCTATTCAATCTTTAGTATTCGCAAAAGAATCTGACAGGAACGTATTCAATCAAAAAGGGGTTGTTGAGTACCTCACTCACTGCTCAACTGGCAGCAGGTGTCTTGAGTTCACATGGATGGATAAAATAATGGGGCAGGTCAGATTTTTACTAATAAACATTTTCTTTGCTCTATTAAAGAACACAGAACAGGCAACAACAGAACATGTATAGTGACAGCATGGTGAAGCTTTCAGGGCTCCAAGCATGACTTTGCTAATCAGTCACTCTGCACTCAGACATGCAAGAAACTCCTTAAGTGATGAAGATGAGTTAACATGATCCATCTTACCTCGAGAATCCACTGACCCTGTTTTGTTGTTGTTGTTGTTGTTGTTGATATAGGCGTTGTGCATAGTCATTCAGCCCCAAAGCTGGCCATATGACTCTGAAAATTTTATGTCAAGCTTCTATTCTCCAAGCCAGCTGCATGCCCTCACTGTAGATTGCTTACTACTTGCAAAACTCAACAATAAAGTCTATATTCTAGGTCTACCACATAGTGCTTGGCTGAATTCTGTTATCTTTGATCTGATATAACTATACAGTATGCCCCCCTTATCTGCAGTTTCACTTTCTGCAGTTTCAGTTACAGTCCTAAAACAGATGAGTACAGTTGTAGTACAATAAAATATTTTGACAGATAAAGATCAAATTCAAACAACATTTATTACAGTATATCATAATAATTTTATTTTACCATTATTGTTGTTAATCTTTTGCTGTGCCTAATTTATAAATTAAAGTTTATTATAGGTGTGTGTGTATAGAAAAACATAGTATATATAGGTTTTAGTACTATCCAAGGTTTCAAGTATCTACTGACGGTCTTGGAATACATCCCACATGAATGAAGTTGGGAGACCACCATCCTACCAAAACTTCCTAGAGTCAGTATTGCAAGTATTTGAACCTTAATTATAGGGATGCATACTTTAAGACAAATGCATTAATAGTATAAAACACTTAATAATCCAAACAAACAATTGTATGTTTCAAAATTTTACTAAAATGTTGTCACTTACTTTACATAATATACTCATATATTTGATATATACATAGGACCAATAGTGTTGAAGGTGTTTCAAATATATATTTCATTTTATAAGCAATAATATTTTCATGAAAAGTCATGAAAATAGCCTTTTCAATTTTATCGTTGTTTAACTTAGTTTATTCACATGCAAAATAGAAGCATAAATTATAGGTTAATTGCCTAAGAAAGAAATAAATGACCTTGTTAAAACAAAATTATTCACTTATTGTCAACTGTAAAACTGAAGATATAAAACATGTAGCATTATGTACTGATTGTAATCAGAAAGCTCACATAATTTATTATTGAGGTCTTGCCAAAGACTTGAGCCATATGAATTTGAGACAGCAATAAAGAACGTTTTCTAATTTGTGGATTCAAATTAAAAAGTGACTTACATCTAAATGTTTGTATGTTGTTTACATACATGAAATTTAAATAACAGTGAGGTGATAATTAAGAAAAATATACCCGTTTTAACAACTTTGCATAATTAAGCATTTTTTTCAACTTTGCTTTTAAGTAATATTACTTTTCTACAACTCTCAATTACCTTTGAATTCAGTGTCTGGTGTATAAACTTGTTAAGCTTTTGTTGTGCTTTCCCACTAACAGCAACTATATTTGAATGCAATTTTAGACTAGACCTTTTACTCTATATGGAAGAAAACTGGCTAAACTATTTAAATAGTATTTATTGTAAACAGTTTTCTAAAACATGTACTTATGGTATTTTATGAACTTGAAATTTTGTCTACTTGATTCAGACTTAACATATTTTGCTCTTGCAGAGCAAGTGAGTTTTTATTATTTCAGATGATTGCCAACTGTGCCAACCTTTGAGCTTACAACTTTTTTTTTTAACCCCACAGTAATTTTCTTAATGGCTACTAGAATTGATTGTAATAGCAGGGATGCCTTCTATCAATATTATGCAGGAGTAAAAGCAGTTCTTGACAGGTTCCTGAATGGAACTCATCTGATTAAATATGCATTTTTTGATTACCATCTAACCTTCTGCAACCTCTGCTGTCTGTCTTTTGCCATTAAAGATTAATCTGCCAGTCTATTGGATAAAATAATAATCTAAATGGATCTGCATTACTTTGCCTCATCTATGTTTGTAAACTGTATGTCTTACAAAACATATTTTCTGGATATTTAAAGTTAGCTATACCCACAAAAGAAGAATCTCAAGGAAAGTTTATTTTAAGGTCAGGGGCAAGGGGAGGAATAACATTAGGACAAATACCTAATGTAGATGATCAGGGGATGGATGCAGCAAATCACCATGGCATGTATATAACTATGTAACAATCCTGCACGATCTGCACATGTACCCCAGAAGTTAAGATATAATAATTTTTAAAAATCTACCTGGTATCAAAGAAAAAATTTTTAAAAGATTGGATTCCAGTTAAAAAATATGAAAAAAAAAGAGTAACTTTGTAGTTTTCATTGTTTTATTTATCCATTCATCCAATAATTTTGGAGATATATTTATTATCAGTGTACTTCTTGAACTCCTGACCTCAGGTGATCCACCCACTTCGGCCTCCCAAAGTGCTAGGATTACAGGCATGAGCCACCGCACCCGGCCTATTATCAGTGTACTTCTGTGAAAATTAGGTATTCATGAAAAATACGTAATAGATGTAGTTCAATTTCCCTTTTGTGAAGTATCATTTGAAAAAAGGACATATATTACACACGTACATATCCATATAATATTATTGCCCAGAAGAAAAGGTTGTTCTATTGTAATGGAAAAACATAAAGTTCTGATGACACTAGATATTACATTAATCTTGGAGATGCATATTGGTTGAAAGCATCTTAAATATCTAGTTTAACACACTTTCAGTTCTGTTTTTGTTTGTTTCTTTGTTTTTTTGTTTTTGAGACAGAGTCTGGCTTTGGTGCCCAGGCTGGAGTGCAGTGGTGCGATTTTGGCTTACTGCAATCTCCACCTCCTGGGTTCAAGCCATTCTTCTGCCTTAGTCTCTCAAGTAGCTGGAACTACAGGCATGTGCCACTACACTTGGCTAATATTTTGTATTTTTAGTAGAGACAGGGTTTCACCGTGTTAGCCAGGATGGTCTCAATCTCCTGACCTCATGATCTACCCAAAGTGTTGGGATTACGGGCGTGAGTCACCTAACCTGGCCAACTCGGGCATTTTTAACACTGACTTGACTTTGGAACTTTTCTTCGTGAAACAACACACAACGCTCCACCGAATTGTGATTGTTGCAAATGTCTTGGGAAATGTGATAGTAGAATTGACTGCTTAATCAGTGTATTTTTCTCAGGCTGGCACTGGCTAGAGACAAACGCATTGTTTCTAGACATAGCATCATTAAATGAACTTGGGAACAAAGGAGATGTACATTTGTTTTTCCCATCACTTTATTCAATATGCAAGTATCAGTGGTAACTGTCAAGGATACGTAATGTTTAAGATTCAAAAAGGAACACATGCAAAGATTTCTAAATGTATATAAAGATTTAAAATATATCTAAAAATGTGTTTGAGAAGGAGAGCTTTTTAATGTTCATAGTGCAAGTTTTAGATGGTAACAGTTACGTGCTGTGACTTTGGGATATGGTGTCTCCAGCTCAGGGCTTGCCTCCCATGATGGCCTGAATTGTGTCATATGTTGAAGCCTTAAGCTCCTCTGCCTCAGAATGGGACTGTATTTGGGTGATAAGACATTTAGGAGGTAAATAAGGTAATATGAGGTCACATTGGTGGCCCTGATCCAATCTGACTCATGGCCTTCAAAGAGAAGATTGTCTTCTGCAAGCCAAATAGACACTACATGACAAAGCAAAGCTGCTGACACCTTGATCTTGGAGTCCAGCGTCCAGAACCATAGGAAGATAAATTTCTGTTATTTATCTTTCACCCAGCCTGTGCACTTTGTTATGGCAGCCCCAGAAATCTTACTACTTACAAAGCTTATACTTACTAAGAAACCTTACAATTTACTAAGCTTAGACTTACTTACTAAGAAACCTTACCACCAACTAAGCTTAGACTTCCTAAGAAACCTTACCACCTACTAAGCTTAGACTTTCTAAGCATGGGCTGGGCCAAACCAAGCCAAAGGTCACAGTGCAATGCTGCATTCACACCTCTGCCAATAAAAGAAATCTTCAAACTCCCTTCATCCCGTAGAAACTGTTAGTGAATCCCTCTTTCTTTCAGTTTTATTTATTGCTGCAGGGTTCTGTGGTTTCTTTGAGAATATAGAGTAGCTATTAAATTAGAGGAAGCTCGTTCCTCTGATCAACTCCACAGTTAATTTGCATTTAATAAGATAATAGGAAGAATCCTGTATACATTCAGATGAGTTAGAGAAGCATATCTCACTGCTCTTTCCAGAAATACAAATTAGTAACAATAACGCTAGGCATCGAATTTTAATAGCATTTTGGTTACATTATTATTAAATGTCATAGATAAATTTAAGTTTTAGTGTCATGTTCCATTAGTAGAAAAGATCAGCAGATATTTGAAGCCTCAAATATATTGATTCAAATGCTTTAGATTAAAAAGTGTGTTGGCACAAGCTGATATTCATTCTCTCCCTGTCCTTAGGACATACACAGATTTATCTATGTTTTGCAGGACATTAAATATTCCAACAAAGTTTCTCATTTTTAAGACGTTTGCCTGGAATGCCACTTTGTCATTTGGTCCTGTCCCCAGTTGCTCCTGATTTTTTGAGAGACCTTTATATAACCCCAAATGTCACTGGCTGTCAGAATATAATGAATCATGCATTACTACTGCCCAAATGCTTGCATGGAGACTTATCTATTCAACTTGTACTCTCTAATGTCTGAACAAAATGCCTTCAGTGCAGAGCAGCTCCATCCTTAGGCTGGTCCTCAAAAGGCAAATTATTTATGAATCACAAAGTTTCAGAAACACTTGTGAACATCAGTATTCTTTAATGACTATAGAAATTGCACCTCGTGTTTTAATAAAACTATGTGATTTATAGCAATGCTGAGGATTCATGCTTCCACTTTCAGAATCCATCACTTAAAAATTTTACTGTGACTTTAATATAGAGCACACTCAGACTGAAATAATCCTTGGTAAGGAATAATTTTTGAAGATATATCTGCATGTGTGCTTATGTGTGTGTGCTTTATTTGTCAGAGAGCAATTGGATACCAACTTACCTATTTTGCACTTTTGTGCAACAGATACACCAGTACCACAGACCCCACTCCAAATCTGTCCCTCTGTGACAATTCCTGGAGGATTTTTTAAACCGAAAATTTTAAGCAAGAAAGCTTAGAATTGCTCAAACCTGCACTGGAATGATGCTTATGTGCATTTAACTCTAAAATCAGGCAATTAGGTGTCAGTTGTTTGTACTTATTTACATATATGTCCTGCTTTACATTTTTGGTTTCTCTTTATTAACCAAGCGAACCTTCTAGCATAGTGCTATGCTGAACGTTTGTGTCTCCTTCAAATTCCTAATCCTCGAGGTGATGGTACGAGGAGGTGGGCTCCCTGGGAGGTGACTGGGTCATAAAGTCTGAGCCCAAGTGAATTTGATTAGTAACCTTATAAAAGAGGCCCAAGGGGGCTCGTTAGCCCTTCTGTCATATGAAACTATAACAAGGAAAAAATGCCATCTAGGAAGGGGGCCCTCAGCAGACACTGAACCTGCTAACTCTGCCAGCCCCTCGGCACAGCCTCTGAACTCTGAGAATTATATTTCTGTTTATAAGCCGCTCAACTGAAACAGCTGTTATTATAGCTGATCAAAGGAATTGCTGTTTATCAGGCCAAAGACAGGCTGATCTTTTTCCTTCCTTCACACTTCCTTTTTCCCTTCAATCTTTTCCTAACGTCTTAAGCCTCTGCTTGTTTGTTTTCTCACAAAGTCTTTACCCATCGATCGGGACAGAAGAAAACTCGAATATACCTGCAAATATTCAGCATCATTTACTTATTAGCCAGAAAAATGTTTGCCTATTCTCTATTTTTTCTCTAATTAATTTGTTCTTGATGTTCTGTGCATGTATCGTCCACCTCAAGGCAGTGATAGATACGTTTTTTTGATTTTGCTTTCAGAAAAACATTCTGACTTGGCTCTGTGTCAAAAACATATCTCACAATTGAGCAGAATGCAGAAGCTGACATTTATCTTAAAGCTTCTTGAACATATTCCTGGGGGAATTCAGGAAACTCTGTTTCTGGCCTTCTTTCATTGTGCAGTGTCTGTTCCTCTGTGGACTACACATTCTACATTTATTTTTAGTGAGATTGTCCTATATAAATGTGTAATTAATACCATTTATGCTGCTTTATGCTAGAGAACTTTTTCTAAACTTCATTGTGTTGTTTCAATTGCTTCATACCTTTTACTTCATTTCTCAACAGTTCAATTATAAACAAATTATAAATAAAACAGTGCACATTTTAAATATACTTGAAATGTTTTCTGGAATTTAAAGTTTGTATATTACAGAAACAAGTTGTCTATATGTACTAAGAGCCTTTAAATATTTATCTTATTTGATCCAATAACTCCATTTTTAAGGTTTTACAAAGGAAACACAGCAATAAGATACAGTAATTATGTGTTGAATAAAAGCTAATCCTATGTCTTTTTAGTAAGCCCAGAAACTAGGAACTATAATCTTGACAACAATATTTATTGTGGGAATTTTTAATTTGTTATGATATATTTATATAATGGAATTTTTATATCTACCTGATACAGTCACGTGTTGTTTGATGACAGGAATATATTCCCTTTTTTTTTTTTTTTGGTAGGGAAACATGTTAATTTAAAATAATATAAATTGTTTTGAATTAGTACTAGATGTGCTACCTATGATTTGTACAAGGTGACATGAATTCACTAGCTGTTGGTGTTACAAAAGAAGCTAATACCCCAGTGTCTGAATTGATGAATATGATCAATGATATATTTTATCCTTTGTTATTGTGGGAACACCATAGATCATTGTTAAGCAGATCCACGTGGTGTAGCTCTCTATACACTCAGGTTACATGGTGTAGCCTGCTGCTCCCAGGTCACAAATCTGTACATCATGCTAATGTACTAAATACTGTAGGCAATTGTAACACAGTGGTAAGCATTTGTGAAGCTAAACACATCTAAACATAGAAAAGGTACAGTCAAGATATGGCATAAAAGATTAAAACAATATGTCTCTCTGTAGGACATTTACCATGAATGAAGTTTGCAGGACTGGAAGCTGGTCTGAGTGTCACTGAGTGAGCGCTGAGTGCATGTGAAGGCCTGGGACCCTGAAGGCTTTAGAGATACTGTCCATTAGGATAGATGCAATATTTAAAACTATGTTCTTTCACTCTTAAAAATTAAGCCTGGCTTCTGTACCTATTTTACTTTATAAACTTTTAGTTTTTTTTAACTTTTGGATACTGTGTAATAAAATCTCCTTTAACATACAAACACATTGTACACTGTACACAAATTTCACTTTCTTTACATCCTTGTACTATAAATATTTTTTATTTTTTGACTTTTTCTTTTAAACTTTTTTTTATAAAACTAAGACACAAACACACAGATTGGCCTAGGCCTACTCAGGGTCAGGATCGTCAATATCACTGCCTTGCACCTCCACATCTTGTCCCACTGGAAGGTCTTCAGAGGCAGTGACAGGCATGGAGCTGTCACCTCCTGTGATCACAATTCCTTCTTCTAGAATACCTCCTGAAGGATCTGCCTGAGGCTTTTTTGAGGAGGTGTCACTCTTTTCATAAATATGTCTACAGTGGTTTTCTTGGTTTGTTTCTTTTTTGTTTTATCATAGATCTGCTGTAAGCACTGTGAGTATTCCTCTCTATTAATAAAGACCTTTCAATGTTAAGGTCCATGTTTTCATGCTTTTTGAGGAACTTGTTGAAGTCTGCAAAGCCTTCTGCTAAATCTTTTACGTGAACTTTCTTGGGGGTGGAGAGTTCCTCTTATTTTTCTTGTCAGTTCCCTTTTATTTTGCCTCTTTAGCTATGTGTTCCTGCTTCAGTTCCAACATCTCCCCATTAGCCAGTTTCTCAGGAATGACTTCTAGGAGCTCCTCAGTGTCATCCTCATCTACACCCAGATTATACTTTTTTTGCCATCTCAGCTACAGGCTTGTTGGTTTTTGCAACCTTCTATTCCTAGAAGAGTGTTTAAAATTGTGTATGGACCTTTTAAGTATCTTCTTCCTGATGCCATTTATATACTGCTTGGCAACATCACCCTATGCCCAAGCAAGATCCCTGATTCAGTCACAGATGGCATAATCCTTCCAGAGTAGCATCAGTGGCTTCTGAAGGTCTTCCTCAGGTGTAGCAATAGCCTGGGCAAGTGTCCTCAGGTCGTCGGACTTAAAAGCTGCTATTACTGCATAGTGGTCCATGGTGTCTATGTGCCATATTTTCTTTATTCAGTCTATCAAGGATGAGTTCGTGTCCTTTGCAGAGACATGGATGAAGCTGGAAACCATCATTCTCAGCAAACTGACACAAGAACAGAAAACCAAACACCATGTGTTCTCACTCATAAGTGGGTGTTGAACAATAAGAACACATAGACACAGGGAGGAGAACATCACACTCTGGGGTCTGTCAGCGGTGGGGGCTAGGGGAGGGATAACAGGGGGTCAGGGGACTGGGGAGGGATAACATTAGGAGAAATACCTAATGTAGATGATGGGGTGATGGATGCAGCAAACCACCTTGGCACGTGTATGCCTATGTAACCTGCACGTTCTGCACATGTACCCCAGAACTTAAAATATAATAAAAAAAATTAAATTTAAATTTTAAAAAAGACTGAATGTGAAACCAATAAAAAATAAAATTAAAAAAAAACTGCTATTACTCCTTTATCCATTGGTTGGATAAAGAAGGTGATGTTTGGAGGAAAAACTCTCACTTTGAGATGAAGGACACCCATAAAAGGAGGCTGTGCAGGAGCATTATCAACAATAAGCAAAATCTTGACAGGCATGCTATTCTTCAAACAGTACTTCTCCATTTTGCTCACGTAGCAACTCAGAAGGGCATCTTGGGAAAGAAGCTGGGTCATCCATAAATGATCGCTTCTGTAGTACCCGGGCAGCATGTGCTTATTGATAATGTGCTTGAAAGCCCCGGCATTCGCACTGTGCCAGATCACAAAGGGTTCCCATTTGCAGCCTGCAGTACTGCGCTCAAGCAACACTGTTACCCTGTCCTTAAAAAATCCCGCATTAAGTTGGCCTCCTTAGGGATGAAAGTCCTTTGAGGCATTTGTTCCCAGAATAGGGAGTTTTCATCCATATTAAAGACTTTCTCTGGCAAGTAATTTTTCTGCACAATCAGCTTGTCTGACTATGAAGTCACACAATCTGATTTTTGGAAGTTCCAAAAATTCCTCAGCTGCTGTCACGTCAGCACTTGCATACTCACCACTCATTTTTACATTATATAATGAATAACTAATCAGGAGCTGTTTAAACCACCCAGAGCTAGAGTAAATTCCACACTGTAGTTGAGTCCTGTCTTTTCTTACAATATTGCAAACAAACTTTCACTTTGGTTATAGTTATCATGGTGCTGAGAGGGATACGCTTCTGCATCTGCTCTTTAATCCAGATCATCAGAAGTTTCTCTGTATCTGATATAGGCCATTCTTGAGTTTTTGTTAGTCTTGTTACCTCCAATAAGCAGATTCTCTCACAGCTTCTGTCACTTTGTTCTTGCTCTTGATCATAGCTATGGTGGAATGGGATATTCCTGCTGGGGAGCAATAGCCGTCACCTTTGTAGCCTTAATCATTTTTCATCCACGACACTCGCTCTAAGGAACCTTTACTGGCAGGATTAGCAGAGGCTTTTGTACAGTTAGGGGCTGTGGTGAACTAAACAAGAGATTCGGTCAACTGAGATCACACAGTCAAAGGATGCCGGAAACACGAGTTGCATGAGGCTCCTCGGGCTTTACACAGCACACTGACCTAATGTCAACTTCTTGTTTAACAAGTAGGATCATACTCTAAAATAGTGATAAAAAGTAGAGTATAATACATACATAAATCACTAGCATCGTTATTTATTGTAGTCATCAGGTATTATATACTGTACATAATTATATGTATCAGACTTTCTTACCACTGCAGCACAGTGGATTTGTTTACAACATCACTACAAGCACCAGTGATGTGTTAAACTATGACATTATTAAATAATAGCAATTTTTTGGCTCCATTGTAATCTCATGGGAGCAACATTGTGTATGATGTCCTTTGTTGCCCTGAAACATTGTTATGCAGCACTTCACTGTGTTTTGTTGTCAGATTTTTTTTTATTATACTTTAAATTCTGGGTTACATGTGCAGAACATGCAGGTTTGTTACATAGGTATACATGTGCCATGGTGGTTTGCTGCACCCATCCCCCCATCATCTACATTAGATATTTCTCTTAATGTTACCACTCACCAGTCCCCTCATACCCTGTTATCCCTCTCCTAGCCCCCCAACCCCCAACAGGCTTCAGTGTGTGATGGTCCCCTCCCTGTGTCCATATGTTCTCATTGTTCAACTCCCACTTATGAGTGAGAACATGCAGTGTTTGGTTTTCTGTTCTTGTGTCAGTTGCTGACAATGATGGTTTCCAGCTTCATCTATGTCTCTGCAAAGGACATGAATTCATCCTTTTTTATGGCTGCATAGTAATCCATGAGGTATATGTGCCACATTTTCTTTATCCAGTCTATCATTGATAGGCATTTGGATTGGTTCCAAGTCTTTGTAATTACCCTTCACCAGCTTCCTAGAAACGCCCTCACCTCTCTCTTCTGTAATTCCTGTGACTCAGACATCCTCTTGTTGATTTTCCCTCTGGTGTATCACATATGGCAGTAGCATCCTGGGAAGAGGTTGTATGGTTGGTTAGTTTTTCAAACCTTGTATATGCAAAAATTTCTTTACTTTACTTTCCTACCTTGTTTCTCTTAGAAATATGAAATTTTCTGTTGCTATGCTGCCTTCCAACGTTACTGAAACACTGGAAGGCATTTCTGATTTCTTATTCCTTGTATATAATGCCCCTAGGGAAGTTTATAAGATCTTTTGTCTCCAGTGTTGTAAAATGTCACAGTGATTTGCTAATTTGGTCATTCCACCATACCAGGTACTGGGGGATTTCTTTAAATTTAGGATCTTATTTCCTTTAGATCAAGCTTGTCCAACCCATGGCCCACCGACTGCATGTGACACAGGACAGCTTTTAATGCAACCCAGCACAACTTTGTAAACTTTCTTAATATATTATAAGATAATTTTTCAATTTTTATTATTATACGTTGCATCTGGGGTACATGTGCAGAACGTGCATGTATTTTTGCAATTCTTTTTTAGCTCATCAGCTATCATTACTGTTAGTGTATTTTACTTATGGCCCAAGACAATCCTTCTTCCAGTGTGGCCCAGGGAAGCCACAAGATTGGATGCCCATGCTTTAGAGCTGGGAAATGGTCTGGGATGGTATTACATCCAATTACATTACATTATGTTGTTTGTGATACAAATAATATAATGTGTATGGCATATATTATATGCAAGTATGCTATAATAGAATTACATAATTTTTAACCAAATGGACAAACGAGTATTAGCGTGAGTTACTGGTTAGTTGAGGAAATTGCACATTTGCAGCATGGTCTGCAGTAACAGTGTCCTCTAAACAATGCAAATTAGTGACTTTTAAAATACGTTTTCAAAATATTTTTGCAGTAAAGTACTAAATTTGAATACTATATATTAATGCCACTCACACATGCATAATATATTCTGGTATTGCTTATTGAGTAAACTATTTTTAAAGAATATAATTATTGATACACAATGATATCTTTAAAAAAGGAAGAGGAAGTTACTTTAGTCTAAATGTCAAAGTTTGGCAATAATTCTTTTTACAGCAGAAACATTATAGTATTTAGTTAAATATTTTATAGTTTTTTTTTTTCCTAACTACAAGTTATATAGCTGTCTTTTTTCTGTGCTTAATAAATGCATGGTGTTAAATCAAATAGGAACATCATGTATTTATAATAGTGCATTCCTACATATACTGAGTATATGAATGAAGAATAAACTGTGACATCTTATAACAGATATGGCCAACAATAAATGTATAATATTTATTTTGGATTTTCAACCTTTTATTTTCTCATATGAACTACCACCCTACCATAAAAAGTATTTATGATATAAATATTATGTCTCAATTTTTGTGGTGTTAATAAGACAAATCTTCCAAGTGCCATATTCTAATGAAGAGTACAAATAGAATTCCACTGATATCACTTCTTTATTAAATAAAATGTTCTTGTCATATTACATCTCATTTTGAAGCATATATTTAACTTTGAAAAAGCTAAAACACAGTTCGTTACCTCTTTTAGTTGTTGTTATCTTTCAGTTTGTTGGAATAATGGGGGAAATAGCACTGACATTATACTGAGATATTTTTCATCACTGTTGTTTCTCTGTTTTAGCATGCAGTGACCTGGAGTTCAGGGAAGTGGCAAACAGATTGCGGGACTGGTTCAAGGCCCTTCATGAAAGTGGAAGTCAGAACAAGAAGACAAAAACATTGCTGTGGCCTGAGAGAAGCAGTAAGATATCTCTATTTGATCATTGCTACTGTATCATCATCTGATAGGAGGTTTTATTTCCAGTGAACTACTTAGAACAAAACACACATCTCAGTATTTATTCACTGCATATATACTGAGTAAAAATCAGAACATTATTACTTCCAAGCACACCTGTATTATTTTGCAAGGAAATAAGGCATTCGGGACAACTCTCACTGGAGGAAAAGGGAATGTCTTCTCAGAGGGTATTTAGCTTTCAGTGGAATAGAAAGAAGGGAAATATTATTCAGTGTTTTATTAAGGTGCTAAAGAGTAGAACAGCCAGAAAATAAAGGTAAAAATTTGTAGTATTTAGATCTTTAGAGAATACAACAGGACTCCCATATGGTAGCCGTTCCAAGATTGTTTTGCTGATGTCCCTATTTTGACCCTCTGTGAAATGGATCAGTAGACAAGAGAGGATATCTGCAAATTAAGACGGGATTTCACCGTGTTGACCAGGCTGGTCTTGAACTCCTGACCTCAGATGGTCCATCAGCCTTGGCCTCCCAAAGTGCTGGGATTACAGGCATGCACCACCATGGCCTGGCTAATTTTTGTATTTTTAGTAGAGACGCCGTTTCACCATGTTGGCCAGGATGGTCTCAATCTCTTGACTTCATGATCCACCCACCTAGGCCTCCCAAAGTTTTGGGATTACAGGCATGAGCCACCTTGCCCCACCAAAACAATAGTTTTTAGAGGCCTACCTGATATAAATCATCTAAGAACTAACTACTGGTTATATTTAAGTTAGTCTTTAGACTTTAACCTATTTCTCTCCCTGAGTAACAAATACCTTTTATTTGGGTTTAATTTTCCAGTTGTGTTATAATGGGTAAGGAAACAAATTAAACCATAATATTTTTTGTTTTGTTTTATCCTACTCTCATAACCCATGATGCAAATGTCATTCGTAGCATTTATATTCTAACTGCATGACTGCTCATGATCCATAGGCTGAATGCAGAATGGGGAGCATGCTCTCTAACTTCGTTTCCTAATCATAAGCCAGATTGCTAAAAACTGTGCGGACAGATTACTCTTAGGGACTCACCATTGCCTTTTAGCTTCTCTGTGACTTACAGAAAAGTGTTGTAGAAGTTTTGATTAATGTAATTCCTCATAATAAAGGCAAATTCTTCATACTTGCTTTTATGTGTCCTGGAACACTTTCCCCCAGGTCTCTGTATGGCTCACTCCCTCATTCATCCAGCTTGTTGCCCAAACATCCCTCACCAGGTGCCTTCCCTTCCATCCCATCTAAAATAGCAACAGCACCCTAGAGCGCCCACCTCCTCTTCATGCTGCTTTGTTATTCTTTCTAGCAAATATTGGTACTTGACACACAAATGTTTACTAGTTTATTTTCTCTCTCTTCCAAATAAAATATAAACATTCTAAGGTCAGCGGTTTTCCACTAGAACCTACAGCTACTAGAAAAGGCCTTGGCATATGGTAGGGACTCAGTAACAATTTCTTTACCGAATAAACTAAGAAATCTAATCACAAATTGTTACCTAGACAATGTACTAACTCCAGAAGAGTGATAAATTCACCTGTAGCTGCTTTCTTAGATTTGCTACATAACATAGTTTCTAAAAGCACGTGATTCTTATGATAGCAGAATTAGATTAAAAGGTTCAAAGCTTAATGAAACTTAAACGGAATGATATTCTGCTTTTTCAAAAAATTCAGTTAACCTTGAGAGTGGAATATAATTTTATAAAAAAGGTGGATTTGCTAGCCTCACATGCTGTCAAATTAACATTGCTATATATGTTGCATTAGTTAAAATTTAAAATATGATGCAATATAATCTTTCTAGTACCTACTTTAGTAGTTATACTTAACTCTTAAACACATTATGATAGTAACCTGAGATTTTAATTAACTAAATTTTATTACACTATTTGCATAAAGAATTCCACAGTCGTTACTCAAGAATTGTTTTTTTGCTTGAATCTTGGACAGTGTAAATATTGCATAGGTACATGGTTTGAGTTGACAAAATGGTCAGAAATGTCACAGCTTTTTAAACAGTCAAGTTTATACAGTCTGTCATTATTTTTTAACGACCGATATCTAATTTTTATTTTATAAAGTCAGGCTTCTTGAACATATTTTGTTTGGATAAATTTTATAACTGTCACTGCAAAACAAAGGAAGGATCATAGAAAAGTAACTAAGATGGTAAAAATCTTAAAATGTGTTTTGCAGTAAGAAGTTGAAGGAAATTAAACTATTTAGCCTCTCATCCTATTATCCTTAGCATGAAAATACTTGGTGATGCTTTATTCAGTAAGACTATGTTGTGCCTATTATTATTAATATAGCTTGATTTTGTTTTATTATTTAAATCTCCAAAAATTGCACACCAGAAATGCTATGCCCAAGCTTTTAAAAATATGGCCGTGATCGAGAATATATATTTCTTGAAAGTGACATTTTACTAATTGTCCCTTTAACAATTTGAAAAGCATCAGGACATTAGCATCATATGCAAAATCTCCAGATTAGCAGTCTGACTCAAATTAAGATAATGTCTTATTTCTGCTTTCCTACATACCAAATGTTCTCCTCAGTCAGAGAAAATGATGAAATTACTTAAACCTCCAGGGTAAATGAATACATTCTGATTTCTTACCAAGATATTGCTCACTTTATGTCATGCTGTCTTCACATTAAGAGAAAGATTGAATTTGAATTTGGAATCAGATGGTTTAAAACAATGCCACATTTTAATGCAATTAGGAGTCTTCTTGGTATAGCAGGAGACTTCATCTTTTGAAAACAAATGTTTGAGAAGATTAGATAAATTTTCTTATTTCAAGTAATAAAATGAGATATCCAGATCATTGCTTATTTTGGTTCTAATTTTTGAGACATCTGGCATTTTCTTCTCTTTTATTCTGTAAATTATAACTCCCTATAATAAAATTTAATTATATCCTTAAGTATTACTAAGATATTACCTTAAGAATTGTATATTTTAATTTTATTGAAATTACGCATTTCATATTTCTCTAAATAAATTTAATTCCATGTAGTTTAAAGGTATTGCTATAAAATAAAAGTACTAAGTGAATGGTGAACTGCAGTGAAATTATTTTGCTACATTATTGTGTCCTGAGAAATTACCACATTGGATCTGCTAGGAACCAAATTTTTGTTTATCCTTTATTCTTTAGGAACTATGTTATTCCAGACAATGGCAATTACTATCAGCATTGGCAATTTTTTTTAACACTTCTTACTGGGTGAACGAAATGTTTTCAACTTTATTACATTCTGTTTTCAATAATGTAAACATTTAATTTCAAAATAAAACCATGTAGGGTATTCAGGCAATTTTAACAAGCTGTCTGAACTATCAGAACCTATTCAAAATGAAACAACACCCCTCCCCTGAAAAAAAACATGAAGTGGTTAATAAAAGATATCTTCAGAATAATAAAACAAAATTTTACATTACCACATATATTTAGTCCAATGCCAGTTTTTTACTCCAATGCCAGTTGAGTAATACATAAAGTACTTGAATGTTTGCAAAATAGGTGTCTTGAAAGCATCAAGAAGTGACAGTTTAAACCCAGAAAAAGTATATATAAAATCAAGTAGAATAACTTTAAAAAATTATTATCTGGGGTTGTTTAATATGAAAACAAATGCCTCTATATACCACTGCAGTTCTTGAACCATATGCTAGCCAATAAAAAAGCAATTACTTTTATTATGATTTCTTTGCGATATTAATGAGCGTTAAATGATATTCAACATATCACAGCAAGGAATAATTTATATAACATTGTTTATTTTCCATTTTCTTTATTTTTATATTTTGTATTTTGATTACACAAGTAATGCATGCTTATTTTAAAAAATAATATGTGAAGGTATATTACGAAAGTATCCTTTCACCAACTTCATTCATTCCCTTTTTTCATAAGGTATAAAACGTTACAGCCTACTTTGTGTGTGTGTGTGTGAGACAGAGTCTCATTCTGTTGTACAGGCTGGAGTGCAGTGGCGCGATCTCAGCTCACTGCAACCACCACCTCCCAAGTTCAAGAGATTCTCCTGCCTCAGCCTACGGGCTAGCTGGAATTACAGGCATGCACTACCATGCATGACTAATTTTTGTATTTGTAGTAAAGACAGGATTTTGCCATGTTGGCGAGGGAGGTCTTGAAATCCTGACCTCAAGTGATCCACTCACCTCGGCCTCCCAAAGTTCTGGGATTACAGGAGGGAGCCGCTGTGCCCTGCCAAATCCTGCTTCATTTTCATACAAAAATACATACTCACATAAGCAGACCTATTTTAAAAAGTGTAAGATCATACCATGCACAGTATGTGACAGCTTGCTTATTATTACTAGTTGTTTATTTTAACCTTTTAACACTTCAAAGTGTTGCAAATATTTTCTCATTACATCCTTTCTATTTTGACTTTAGAATATCTCTTAGTTCGTGTTTTTTAAGAAAGTCTTTCTCACAAAAATACTGATGTGTACATTCTCCTACTCTCTATATTTTTGTACTTAACTCTTTAAACCTATTCATAATTAATTAATGTGAGCTAGGATTCTGGCAATAAATTATGTACCCTTATTGAATTAAAAATAATGTATTTGCAGTTATTTATGTTTATTGTTATGTTTGAATTTTCTTTTTAATGCTATCCATTTTTTCATATTTCCTTCTATTATTGATTTCTACTATAATTCTGTTTAGTTCTGGTATCAGACTTTGAATGATTTTAGTTCTTTAAATTTGTTGAGGCCTACTTTATGGTCAGGAATATGTTCCATCTGCACTTAAAAGGAACACATATTCTGTTATTATTTGTTGGACTATTCTGTCAATATAAATTATGCTAAGTTGTTGACAGTGATTTTCAGATCTATACCCTTACTGTTTTTCTGACTACTTACTTTTGTGAGTACTTTTAGAAGAGTATTGACATTTTCAGATGTAATTGTCTATTTCTCTCTTCAGTTCTATCAGATTTTTCTCAGGTATTCTGAAGACTCTTTTAGGATGTCTACATTATGCATTTAGGGTTACTATGTCTTCTTGCTTAATTCTTCATCATTGTGTGATGCATGTTGGTTAATGGGCACAAAAACACAGATTAAAAGTAGTACGAGCTCATGTTTGATAGTACAGTGGAGCAACTGTAGTAAACTGTACATTTATTGTTATGTTTCCAAATAACTAGAAAGAGGATTTGGAATGTTCCCAAAACAAAGAAGTGATAAACATTTGAGATAATGGATACTCTGATTACCCTGACTTGATCATTTTTCGTTGTATATTTGTATCCAAATATCACGTGTACCCATAAATGTGTAAAGATATTATATATATCCATAAAACTTAAAGATATTCCTCTTTCTTTTTTAAAATGCATTTTGTCTGGGTTAAGAGCTTTGTGTTTTCTTTTGTTTTGTTTTGTTTTTCTTCTTCAGCATGTTATTCCTGTCATGCCGTTGTTTCTGGCTTGTGGGTGTCAGATGACAAACCTGCTATTTTCTTTACTACTCTAGGGAAATATGTATTTCTACTGAAATATGTATCTGTTTTAGAGATGTTTCTTCTCATCACTCTTTAAGCAGTTTCACTATGGTGCATCTAGATTTTGTTAGTATCTCTGTTTGTTTGATTGGTTGGTGTTTATTCTGTTTGGTGTTCTCTAAGATTCTTATTTCTGTGGTTTGATGTATTTCACTAATTTTGGAGAATTCTCAATTAATCATTGAAATATTTCTTCTACCCCATTTTCTGTCTTTCTTCTGATGTTTTAGTTACTTCTCTGTGAGATTGTTTGTTAATAACCACAGCTGTATTATGTTCTGTTTTTCTCCTACTTCTTTTCACCTTCTGCTTCTTCCTCCTTTGTCTCTTATCTTCCTTCTCTGGTTTCTTTTCCTTCTCTTTCTCATTATCTTCCTCTGCCTCCTCCTCCCAAACAATTCTATTTGTTTCTTTCCTACCTTTACCATCTGTAGTTTTATTGCAAATATTCACCATTTATACTACAGCCTTTAACTTATTAATCATTGTAATTTTAGATTATTTGTCTGATTATGTCTACATCTATTATTTCTAATCTGGTTCTATCCAGTGCCTTGTCTCTTGGCAGTGTTTATTGTTGGTTTATTTTCTTCTTCCTTTTATACATATCTTTATCTTTTTGGTTAAAACTCGACATCTTGTATAGAACAGCAGAGATTGATATGATTAGCATTTGTGCCTAGAAATGGTGATGCGTCTTCTTTGGCGAGGCTTTTAGTAAGGCAGTTGAGCCAGCCTATTCGGATAATTAAACTAGGTTTTGGGTTTGGTTCCGTTAACTACAGCATTGCCTTGTGCTTAGCATGAGACTTGCTTGCCACAGGCCTTTTCTCCACTTGTTTCATGCTGTTTTTTCCTTTGCAACCGAGCCTCAGAGAGGGACCCCTCCTTGAGTGTATCCCTCCGCCATTGGTGGAAAGTTGGTATTTGTTAGGCAACATTTGCTACTCTGGTAGTGAGAGCACTCTTTCATATTTTCGTTAAGCTACAGCTTTAGGAAGATGCTGTGTGTCTGAATCTCAAAGGTGGGACTTTCTCAGAAATCCTATCGCTCCTCTAGTGGAAGGGGTTCTTTAGTGGTCTGTACTCAGGATATTCTCCCGGTTCCTTCCCAGGTATTCTTGTGTTTTTAATTCTTTTCCTTTTCCCTTGGTTCAAGGGATCCTCACCTGTATCTACAGAGTGGCAGGATATCGGCCTCACCCCTAGGAATTTAAGAGTTTGTTCCATAAGGTATGTAGGGAAGATGGATGTGAATGGGAGTTCATGCCTTTCCCCCAGCAACTTCTGCTTCTCAGGTGGTTTCCTGGGTCGCTTATCTTGCCCTAAGTCTTCTTTGAGAGCACGCACTGAGATCCCTGGAGTCATGTCTGTCAAGGCTTATGAATTCCTCTTCTTTTTGTGGTTTCCAGAGGTTATTTGCTGTCATGCAAGCTTACATTCAGCCTTTAGTGAGTCACTGAAAATATAAATTGAATTCTTCTTATTTGCTTACATGTTATTTGGTATCTGTCTTAAGTAAGCAAGTGTTCACATTCCATCCTTTCTTGGAGGCACATGTCTTTTTTTGATTCTGGGTGACTGCATTGCTTTGGAACAAAAACTCACTGATGGACTCAAGAAAATTGTGGTTTTGCTAATTACTCATACTTTTCTTACTGTTTATTTGTGAGCAATACTCTTTTCAACTTCCTGCATTCTAGGTCAAAGCAGAGCGTCCTTGCCTTTACTCCTAAATAATATTTTCATAAATGGAGATTATTGAGTCGAAAGTTTTCAGCTTTTTTCTTCACTTAATGATATTATTCAACTCTTTTTTGGTCTCTAAAGTTTCTGAGGATATGCCAGACAAATTAAAGTATTGCTTATCTCTATATGTCATATTCTTCTTGCTGCTTCCAAAATTGGCTTTAATCTTTAGTTCTTGAAGGTTTGACTATGATTAGGAATGACCTTTGTGTCATTCTGCCTGAAAACTCCTGCATATCTTGAATCTGTAAATTTAAGCAAATTTTCTGACATTATTTCTTCAAATATTTGTCTTACTCTATTACCTTTCTTCTTTCTTCTGGAGCTTTAAATATATTTGTCATACCACTTGATATTAACTAACAGTTCTCTGAGGTTCTATTTAGTTTTTCTTTCCTCAGTCTTTTCCTTTTTTTTTAAACTATATAATTTCAATTGCTATTTATTCAAGTTTACTTAACTTTTCCTTTGTCAGCTTAATTCTACTATTAGATCCATGTACTTAATTTGTATTTTTTAATCTATAAGGGTTTTTTTGTTAATGTCATTCTTACATTCCCATTTAGTTCCTTCTTATAATTTCTATTTCTCTACTGTTAGTTTCTGTTATTGCAATTATTACAAGTATGTTTTCTTTTACTTTATTGAAGTTAACAATTTTAGTTGCTTTAAAATGATAGCTGCTACTCCCAACAACTGGATCATCTCAAATTTATTCTTAATTGATTATCTTTACTTTTTTTTTTTTGAGAATGACTTCCATATTTCTGGCTTTTAGCATGTCTCAAAATTCAGGATAGTGTTCTAGTCCTTATGAATATGGAATTGTGTGATGCTGTATTGCATTATTTTTCCCCAGAGAGTTTTGCTTGATTGATTTAACAGATGATTAACTTTGTTGGTCTCAAAATGGAAACTCGTTTTCTTGAGTGCCAACTCCAATCTCAATTCAGTGTTCTAGTCTTTAGCAGACGTAATTGAAACCTGTGGAATACATATGTGGCTGATAGATCATCTGTGTTTTGGGTAGGTGGTATTTGGTGATAATTTATTTCATGTTCTTCTTGCATTTCTTCATCTTTCCTCAGTGGCTATCCACGACTTTCTGATTCCTCAGTCTAAAATGTCTGCATTTTTTTATACCAGTGTTATTGCTACCTTGTGCCATGAAAATTCTGCCTGCCTCCTAGTTAAAAAAAACAGCAAAAATTGGGAATTCACTACACATAACTTTCTTCCTCAAAGTGCAGAGTACAACAAGAATCTGCCTACTCAAGTCCTCATTCCCTTCCTGCTTTAGCCAAAAAAAAAAAAAAAAAAAAAAAAATCCAAAACTTAATTATTTATCTGCAGCAATATTGCTTCTGTAAGACCGTATTCAACAATTACTGGCAGTGGAATCTTAAATAATTTTTAAAATGACAGTTTGAAGAGAGGAATTTTGTCTTACCTGTCCTTGAATCATCAACGCCTCACAGTGCGTATTGAATCTTGTGTGGACCAGAATGTGCTTTTCTTTTCATTATCTACTATTTACCCCTTCCCCTTGCCAAATCTAACAGTATTACAGTACTTTAAAATATTAAACTTTCATGAGTGAGGACAATTCAGTCATTCAGAATAGGTTTTGAAATGCACATTTACCCAGATTTTGCTTTCACTTGAATGATTTTACTTTGATTATGTTCATCTCAGTTGTGCTAATGATTTACTTGAGGACTCAGCAATTGTCCTTAAGGACTAAGCAATTGCACCTTGCAAACTAAGTACAATTGATAATATAGCCATACTAGTTCATAATATTAGGACATAGACTGCTTATATGTCTACATTCTATAAGTAAATAACCTCATTTTCTACAATAACATAAATAATCAGGAAATGTTGAATTTTTTGTTGTAAATAAATATTTGTGTCTGATAGCTTCTGCTTTTCAGAATTTTTTGAAATATCTTTGGAGAGAAGAAACATTACTTGACAATTCTTACAAAAGTTGAGATGCTCTGTGGGGGTTCTGGTCCTTTCTAAAGGATTACAAAGATTGCAGAGGGTGGGAGAATAGGAGGCAGGACAAGCAAAAGCATTTTCAATATTAGTAAGCACATGGTGGTCTGGACCTGGAAGTTGTCATCTAGTAATAGTGCCAATACCACATGGTTCAGCAATTAAACATAAATATTTGCCTTATTTCATGTAACCTTTACAGTTCCTGAGAAGTAGGTATTATTTGCTTCACTTTACAGTTGAAAATGGTTGAGAGGGAAAACCCAAAGTCACAGAGTTAGTCACGGTAGAGTGAGGATTTAACCCCAGGATTTTTGGAGTAAAAAAATGTAACTTTGATTGATTGATTGACTGATTGATTTTGAGACAGGATCTCACTTTGTGACCTAGGCTACAGTGCAGTGGTGCAGTCACAGCTCATTACAGCCCCAAACTCCGGAGCTCAAGTGATCCTCCTGCCTCAGTCTCCCTAGTCGTAGCTGGGACTATAGGTGCAGTTTCTTATTTTTTGTAGAGACATGAGTGATCCTCCCACCTCGACCTTACAAAGCGCTGGGATTAATGGCATGAGCCACCACACTGGGCTTGAAACCTATAGTGTTTCACTCATTATATAATTTCTCCATCAATCTCTCAGAACCTAAGTAATAGCAAACCAATATCAAGTACCTGACTCAGCTAGCTTGCAATAACTGCCTTTGGTATACATGTACATGCTGGCACATATACATGCTTGCACAGAGAATGTTTTCCTATTGCATTTTACCTAGTTTGGGAATGTTTACAAAAAATTAATAACAGTTATTTTGCTTTTATTATACTGTTTCAGAATGTTTTTGTTTCTTTTCATGTAAATACAAATAGCTTACATTGAGATTGATCAATATATGCATTTAAAACTTTCTTAAATGAATTATATTGAAAACTTCTATCCACTCTCTAGGGAAAAATTTTAGTTCATTTAATTCTTTCTGTGTTTCAGTTGCTTACATTTTTTATTGATCTTTGTGCTAACTATTCAAAAGTTAGAAAATTTATATGAGTTTTAGAATCCTGGCATTTAATAATTACAAACATGTTTATAATATTCATATTTTCACAACATATTTTCATTTTCATGAACAGTAAATGTTTTCTCATGTCCCTCACTTTTTGTATTTCTGCCTAAAGGAATTATTTTAAATAATTACTTTTAGTACAATTATTTATGTATTATTTCCTTGATAATTTTCTATGTCCTTAAGTGAAGATTTCTTTATGTTAATATATTCCGTAAGTCATGGCATCTACATGTAGCGGCAGATTTCTAGGTGGTGATATTTCTTTCTTTTTACAATTAAAAAAATGATCTCTTTATAACATTATTTTCATGATGACACATGGGATATTGGTCTTATTACTTAAATTAGTCCTTGAGTGAGTTTTGTATTTTACTTCCTAGATCCCTTTGTTAAGCTGTACCTGCCAGCTAATAATGATAAATTTGTACTGTTTGGGTTGTATCCACTACCTGTAATCTCACTTATTTTTTAGCATCCAACGTCATCAGTGTTATCTAAGAAAATGATAAGTTAATGGAATATTTTCTTCCAATTCATATTTTTAGAATGTCCTTTGAAAACCAGTAGAAAATGGTGTGCGTGTGTGTGTATGTATGTATATGTGATTTGTGCTTGATTTTGTGTGTATGTGTGTGTGCGTGTGACGGAGTCTTGCTCTGTCTCCAGGCTGGAGCACAGTGGCATGATCTCCGCTCACTGCAGCCTCCTCCTCCCGGGTTCAAGTGATTCTCCTGCCTCAGCCTCCTGCGTAGCTGGGAATACAGGAGTACCCCATTAAACCTGAATAATTTTTGGATTTTTAGTAGAGACATGGTTTCACCATGTTGGCCAGGATGATGTCGATCTCCTGACCTTGTGATCCACCCACCTTGGCTTCCCAAAGTGTTGGGAATACAAGCGTGAGCCACAATGCCCAGACTAGAAAATGTTTTTTTTTAATCTACTTCCTCCTCTCCTTCTGTCCCTCCGACAAATTTGTCTCCATCACAGAGTACTATTACTGGTTTAACTTTTTTTAAATTTTCAGATTTCAACTCATGTGTTTCATCCTTTATTGAGCATTCCTCACACTTTACACTGTTTTCTTTTTTCTCTCTTCTTAAAGCACCTGCTCTACCACTTGTCACTTTGAGTTTGTTATTGTTGTTTGAATACATATTTATTTCTTTCCATATTTTGTATTCTTCATGCATGTGCCCCACCCTTTGTTTGGCATATACTTAGCACTTAATGTGTTTGGCATATACTTACAGTGTTTGGCATACACTTAGCATTTAATGCATTTAATCAGTCTTTACAAAATATTATTAAATTCATACTAATTGCCAAGAATTGCCCCAGCCATTTGGGATTAGAGCAGTGAATAAATAGAGCTTTTTCACTTTGTGGGCCCCTCTCTGAGTCTACCTTCCTGATTGCTTCTCAGCTGTTTGATATCTAAATGTTGGTAGTCCCAAAGACTTGATACTTTTTCTTCTCTTCGTAATCATTACCTTTAAGATTTTGTTCAGTATCCTATTTAGAAAATCAGCTATATACGAATGGGCTTCAGATTTATACTCTAGCTTTAATGTCCAGAATCTTACCTTTGACTTCGTGTCCCAATCTTCTCTTGAAAGTTCAACAGACATTTCAAACTTAACATACCCAAAGCCAGATGCCCCATACAAGCCTGTTCTTCTGCAGTCTTTCTCAACTCAGTAAATGTCAAATCCATTATTTCAGTGGGTCAGGTCAATCACTTGGAAGCCATCCTCGAGAAAAAGAAGCAGAGATGAAGATAGAGGATCTCTAGGTAAAAGCCAACTCTCCACTGTGACCATGTGAGTGAGCAGACCACCCATGCTCCGACCCGGCCACCTGCCCCTCTCTCCTCGTCCACTCTGCTCCAGTCATCTAGGTTCTTTGTTTCAGAGTTAATCATGCTCTGACCATAGATCCGTGACTTTTCCTCTTCTTCTGCATGGAATGCCCCTCTCCCATTCCTCCAGATTAGTCATAATGTCATTTCCTTTATATTTCTGCTCAAATAGTCTCTCTGTAGAGACACTGTGGTAGGAAGAATTCTAAAAGTGTCCCTCCCAACATTCCTGGTCCCTTGTTTTTCAGCCACACAGTAGTCTAGGTACAGTTTTGATGAGAAGGTATTTGCAAATGTAAGTAAGTTGCACTTAAACCATTAACATATCCAAAAGGAGGATCTGAAAGAGGAAAGACAGCAAAGAGGGCAACAGAATCTGTGAAGAGGGTCTTTGGAAAGACCTATGCTATGATTTTACCATTCCTATAAGAAGGGATGAGAGTACTTAGCACTTCACATCATGAGAGGGATTTCAACAGAACCTCTCAGGCAGCTTGGTATGTGTTCCCAGACAAGGAGACTATGGTCTGAATTCCACCAGAAAAATCTAAAAGTCAGAGGCAGCCATGATCTGCTTACTTATTTGGTGAGGCAGCCATGATCTGCTTACTTATTTGGTGTCAAAGCAAAGTTGCTGCTGCTTTGAAATTAAAGGTCTGGGCAAGAAATACAAGAATACTTACTATGGACCAGATTTGAATGCCACAGGAGAGAACGAATGTAAATTCTGCCTAAGAGGGCTGTTGGGAACACTGAGTAAACTCCAGCAAAACCTGGATCACAGCTATCCGGGGCGAAGAGGTGGTAGCCAGAGAAAAATATCACATATGATGGGACATAGACTTGTATGTTTACTCTGTGGACCCCTGGAAGACCCAAAAAGGGATCTAGGAGTATAAAAATAAATGAAGCTTTTAAAACCTGATAGATCTATACAGCACAAAGGTTTCCTGAGACAGTTATCAATTTGGTAAGAAAATCCCTGCCCACTCCTAATGTATCTTTCATCCAGCCACATAGAAACTTGAGGTGGTCATAAAAAAGATAGAGGAGGAGAGTTACAAGTAAAAATAGATAAGGATTAAGGAAACGTCATCTTCTCCATACCTGACTTTGCACCAGCAAAATATCCAGCTACAGAAAGGAAAAATCAAGTTTGGAATTGTGATTATTATATAACATTAGACATTTTGCAATTACAAGTAACTTACATTTGTACCTGACAAGAGCAATACAACTTTTTGTTACTGAAAGCTGCGATGAACAAATTATGGGACCTCCTGAGTTTTCATCCTGATATAGAAGAAAACCTTCACCAGTCAACACATATAGTTTTATATTTACATATATAATATAAAACTAATATATTGTAAAAATCAATATACTAGTTAATATAAAACTAAATTGTCAGTTTTTCACACCTTTGTTAGAGTCTCATAACAATTAAAATTTTAACTTAAATATCTTTACAATAATTACTTGACTTTTGCCATATAGATAAATTACAAAGATTTTGCTTAAAAAGATTTTCTTTTAATTTCTGGTATGGCATTTCTAGAAGATTTGAGACCTGGTTACCTCCATTTAGAAAAATTATGGCCAGGCACGGTGGCTCACGCCTGTAATCCCAGCACTTTGGGAGGCCGAGGCGAGCGGATCACTAGGTCAAGAGATGGAGACCATCCTGGCCAACATGGTGAAACCCCATCTGTACTAAAAATACAAAAATTAGCTGGGCATGGTGGCGCGTGCCTGTAGTCCCAGCTACTTGGGAGGCTGAGACAGAATTGCTTGAACCTGGGAGGCGGAGGTTGCGGTGAGCCGAGATCGCGCTGCTGCACTCCAGCCTGGTGCCTGGCAACAGAGCAAGACTCTGTCTCAAAAAAAAAAAAAAAAAAATTATTGCAAAAGCTGGTGTTCCTATGCTGATATACATATAGTGTGAAGCTCAAATGATGTAACTGGATTAGAGATCAAGATTGTGATTGATCAGAATGTTAGTTAAAACTGACTAACCATGAATGAGCACCCATAAAGAGCCTATGTACACTAGAAAAAAAATCAGCTGAGAAATGAACATGGAGAATATCAGTATTTAGGAGCTAAATAGTGAAAGAACAGAGAAGAAGACTGAAAAAAATGAATAAATAAGAGAACAGAATGTTGTAAAAATGTCTTTAAAGTATTATCTTCTTATACAATCCCTCATATAAATTTTTCAACACAGTGCAATCTAGCTTTAAACTCTAGAATCCTATTAGTGGTTGTCAAACATCTAAGTTCAAAAACAGTTACTTTTATTACACTGCAAAATAAAATGTCAGTTTTTCACACCTGTATAGAGTCTCATAACAGAATTAAAATTTTAGCTTAACATTTTAGCTTAAATGATGTGAATTGTATGCTCCTGGAAATTGGGACAACTTTATGATAATTACTTGACTTTTGCAATATAGATAAATTACAAAGTTTTTGGTCAGCAAACTGACAGGGGAACAGAGAATCAAGCACTGCATGTTCTCACTCATAGGCGGGTGTTGAACAATGGGAACACATGGACACAGGGAGGGGAGCATCACACACTGAGGTCTGTCGGGGGGTAGTAGGGAAGGGACAGTGAGGGGTGGGGAGTTGGGGAGAGAGAGCATGGGAAGAAATGCCAGATATAGGTGCTGGGGATGGAGGCAGCAAACCACATTGCCAGGTATGTACCTATGCAACAATCCTGCATGTTTTTTACATGTACACCAGAACCTAAAATGCAATGAGAAATATATATATATTAAAAATAAAAAATTTTAAAATTTAAAGATTTTATTTTAATTTCTGGTATGACATTTCTTATAGATTTGATACCTGGTTACTTCCATTTAGAAAAATTATAACAAAAGTTTGTGAAAATAATCGTAATAAATAGAGGAGACCCTTGTAGAAACAATGAGCTCAGAATTAACTTTAACGAAGTCAAGGGATGCCAGAAACCGTAAGATGAAGCTAGGAATGGTGGCTCATTACTGTAGTCCCAGCACTTTGACAGGACAAGGCAGGCAAATTGCTTGAGGCCAGGAGTTCGAGACCAGCCTGGGCAACACAGCGAGACTCTGTCTCTCCAAACATAAAAATTAAAAATAATTCTCCAGGCACGGTGCCATGTGCTAATAGTCCTATCCTTGGGAAGCTGAGGTGGGAAGACGGCTTGAGTGCAGGAGGTTGAGGCTGCAGTGAGCCTTGATTATACCACTGCATCCCAGCCTGGGTGACAGAGCAAGATTCTGTCCCAGAAGCATGCAAACAAACAAAAAAGAAAGAAATCTCAAGATGACTACACTTAAGAGTCATACCTAGCAATCTGCATTTGCTTTAAAAATAATTTTTGTAAAACTCTACAGTATATTGTTTCTGAATTCATTAAAAGGTTATTTTTAAGTAATATTCAGACTCCTAAAAAGTGCTTGTGAATATTCTGTTGTATCAATTTCCCAATAATATCATATTTCAATTTTATAAATTGAAATTTTCCCTTAATTTTTTCCTCTCTTTCTGCTAATTTGAAAGAATAGCAGATTTGGTTGTATTAGATGGCTATTAGATAATATTTCACATGTAATTTCTTCACCATTATTATAATGATGTGAATTGTATGCTCTTGGAAATTTCACACAGGATATTTTATGGAAAGAAAAGTTTTTGTTGATACACTTCAGAGGTCACATTGCAATTCAGACCCAACATAGACACATTCGGAATAACATAATAGAATAAATGAATATGGAATGTGGCATTTTTGGAAATACTAACAGCATATAGTATTGCATACTTTAAAAATACATTTTATGTACTTTTTGTTCATTTGACATTCTACTGTATTCTTTGTAGTATTTGGTTCACTAGTTCAAAATCTTAAATGTGAAAAAACTGAAGAGCAATAATAAATTCTAACTGTTTATATTTAACGTTTCTTATATACAGTCTTAGCTTCGTGATAGTTTTAAGATTGATTATAAAATAAAATGAGATTTGTGCTAATCCATAAACATACTGATTTTGCATCATTTTCTTCAAAATCTTGAGTTTTATGAAATTTATTTTGAGGCAGTTTTGACTGAATATTCTTCCCTGCAGTTTTCACACTTCTTCATCATTCAGGACAGGGGAGAAAGTGAATGTGTTGGTGAATGTATTGGAGTGGTGGAAACATTCATTTGTACCTGGATTTCACAGTGAATATGTAGAGCCTCAGAAGCAAATCAAGAATAATAGTTCTGAAAGGCAGGAGTTAAAATGGGAGAAGCAGAGTTCTTGGAAGTGTCTCAGCCTGCATAACTTCTGAGTTCTGTGATAGAGAAAGAGCCTGAGTGCAACAAGTAGGGAGACACTAGAATTTAGTATTTGCCTGAGCCATTCTCTTCCATTCAAGGAGCTATCATTACTAACAAGTCACTGCAATTACCCCACCCAGTATTGCAGCCATGTCCCACAAGGCATCAATGCATGACTTTCCAGCATGTGCAAAACACAGGGAGCATTCACAGAAATGAAAAACACTGTCAGGACTCTCAGTCAAAAGCTTCACTGTAGTTCTCATCCTACCCAAAATGGAGGAAGCATGGCTTCAGGATTCATTTTTATACATTTGCGAAGTGGATGAAATAGAATTCCAAGGGCACTATTTACCTTAAGTAAAAGTCAATCTATTTAAATTAAAAACCTAACGCTATAAATCTTAAAGAAGAAAACGTAAGGAGTAATATGTGTGAACTTTGGTTAGCCAAGGTTTCTTAGATATAACATGTAAAAGGAAAAAATGATAAACTTCATCAAATGTAAAATTATTGATTTAAAAAAATACCAATATAAAATGAAAAGACAAGCCACAAACTGAGAGAAAATATTTTCAAAATACATACTTAAATAATACTTGCATCTAGCAAAAATGAATAAGAGTTAAAGCTCACTAATAGTAAAACTAACAACTGAACTTCATAAAGGTGTGAAAGAAGCAATAAAAACTTATTCATTGCTGATAGGAATGCAAAAATAGTGTAGCTACTTTGGAAGACAGTTTGGTAGTTTCTTACAAAATGTAACATATTCTTACCCCACAATTCAGCAATTGCTCTCTTTGGTATTTACCTAAAGGAGTTAAAAGCCTCTCCCCACAAAAATCTGCAAATGGATGTTTATAGCAGCTGTATTTAGGTTTGCCAAAACTCAGAAGCACCCAAGATGCTCTTCAGTTTCTGAATGGCTAACATAACTGGTGTACATCTAGATAATAGAATATTATTCAACATTAAAAAGAATGACTAGTGAAGACATGAAGAGGCATGGGGGAAACTTAAGTGCATATTACAAAGCAAAAGAAACCAATCTGTAAACGCTACATGCTGTATGATTCCAGCCATATGACATTCTGGGAAAGGCAAAACTGTGTAGACAGTAAAAAGACTCGTGGTTGCCAGGGGATATGGTGGAAGGAGGGGTAAACAGGTGGAGCAAAGAGGATTCTTAGGGCAGTGAAACTTCTCTGTATGATCCTATAATGGTGGATACATGTCATTATACATTTGTCCAAAACAATAAAATGTACAACACCAATAATTAACTCTAATGTAAATGATGGAGCTTGAGTGATCATGAAAATGTAGGTTCATCTGTTTGAACAAGGGTACGACTCTGATGGGGGACACTGATAACAGAGGAGGCGAAGGCAGGGGATATATGATACATCTCCATACCTTCCTCAATTTTGCTGTGAACCTAAAACTGCTCTAAAGAAAAGTAAGCTCTTTAAAAAAATGGGCAAAATGTTTGGACATTTCACCAGGGAAATAGATGGACATCGAATTAACACATGGAGAGATTCAACATTAGTTATCATTAGGGAAATGATGAATGAAGAGATCACAATGGCATACCTCTTTCATACATATTAGAATGGAAATAGCTAAATAAACAAAAGTACCAAGTGCTAGTGCGGATGGCAGTAACTGGATCTCTCACACATTGCAAATGGGAATGCAAAATGCTACAGCCACTTTAAAGAACACTTCGACAGTGTTTTCTAAATCGATACCCAAACTTACATATGACCCAATGTATTAGTCTGTTCTCACTCTGCTAGTAAAGACATATCTGAGACTGGGTGATTTATAAAGGGAAGAGGTTTCATTGACTCACAGTTCCACATGGCTGGGGAGGCCTCAGGAAGCTTACAATCATGGTGGAAGGCACCTCTTCACAGGGTGGCAGGAGAGCAAATGAGTGCCTGCAGGGGAAATGCCAGACACTTATAAAACCAACAGATCTCGTGAGAACCTACTCCTATAATGAGAACAGCATGGGGGAAACTGCTCCCATAATTCAGTTACTTCCCACTGTTTCTTCCCGTGACATGTGGAGATTCTGCAGATACAATTTAAGATGACAGTTGAGTGGAAACACAGCCAAACCGTATCACCCAGAAATCCTATTTCAAGATATTTATCATAGAAAAATTAGAACATATGTTCATGTAAAAACATATATGCGGATGTTTATATAAACTTTGGAATAATCAAGCCAGTAATAACCAAAATATCCTTCAACTGGTGAATGAATAAACAAATGCTTGTGTATCCATATAATGAAATAAGACAAACATTAGTAGTAAGGCTAACTTAGTTTTGGGACAAAGTCTGCTCTGTGCCTGCCCTAAAAAAACTTTAAACCTGGTCCAATCTTTTAACTTCCCTGGACCACCCTGGAAGAAGAATTATCTTGGGGCACACATTAAGTACTAACACTAACAATAGCTGATGAGCTTACAAATTAAATTGCAAAAAAAATCACATGATAGATTTTTTTTAAAAAAGAGAGAAAAGGAGAAAGAAATAAATAAATAAATAACAAAAGAAAGAAAAAAAAGAATGAAAGAGAGAAAGAAAGAGGACAAGAAAGAGGGAGAGAGAATAGGATTCTTGTTTTATTGCCCAGGCTAGAATGCAGTTTAAAAATGGGTATTAAAAACCTCTTTTATGCCAATAATTGCGCTTAACAATGGAGACAGGAAGGAATAGGGGATGAAAATAACAAATAAGCAGCCAACCAATATTTTATTTAAACCTGTGAAATGCTATGCAATTGCTGGGGAGTGATTTACTTCCAGTTATGTGGTCACTTTTAAAATAGGTATAATGTGATACTGAGAAAAATGTATGTTTTGTGGATTTGGGGAGGAGAGTTCTGTA